>OX403616.1:10092697-10277291 GCA_948107695.1 Meliscaeva auricollis | reverse complement strand
TGCAATTCTTGTACTCTTCTTAGAGTACAATCAATTTAAACAAAAATATGGGGTAGGTACATTACAAAAATTATTAAAAAGGTTTTCTTTGCATTGTATTGTTCCTTGAAGCCTTGAACATAAGAACCAAAAATGGCGTATTCCCCTCCTCAGCGCCCACCCCCATTTCCCCCTTTTTCGAATCGATGTATTTAAAATCCTGTTGGTCAGAGAGAAAAAGTTTATCAGCAAAAAATATTAAGATTGACATTTTGAACATTTCATTCGATGGGCCTGACTCTCTGAAGTTACCGCCAAAAAAGATAACGGTCAGCAAAGTTCCCAGCAAATATTTTTCATGTTAAAAAAAAAAAAAATACAATCAAAACAAAAAATAAATAAAACACAATGTTCCAAAGGTCAAGCTGAATACTTTTTGCTTCTCACAAACTTTTTCTCTCTGACCAATAGGATTTAAAATACATCGATTTGAAAAATTAAAGGGGAGAAATGGAGGGGGAAGCGCTAGAGAGGATTTTTGGATTGTTATTTCAAGAACTTTCCGTTCTTGTAAGATTTTGAATAAAAATTGTTGACTCAACAAAATGATCTTGGAGCAACAACTTATTCTTATATTTTAACAATCAAGTTGTTGATAGCATAAATTTTACATTGTTAATCATTTTCAAGAACGGAAAACTGTTAGCCCAACAATGAAATTGTTGTGTCAACTGTTTTTGCTGTCAAACACTTCTTTCTAGAATGACATTGTTAGACCAACAACTAATACTTGAAGCAACATTATTACTACCAAGAATACAAAATTGTTGACATAAGAATAAGTTCTTGGGCCAAGACATAGAAATATATTTTATTGGAGTGATGGGAAGCCATATTGAAATATGAGCGAAATGTCAAATTTATGCTTTCTTAGGTTATGGTAACTCTTCAAATGACAAAAAAATATTTTTTGCTGCAATAAAAAATTGTTATAACTTTTTTCACATAACTGATAGACAATTTTGGTACTTTCCTATTTGAATTCTAGTTTTGTTTTTATTAACACACAACATCTTAAATTTAAGTTGATTTAAACACAAAATTAGTATCAATTTAATCATCAATTTCAAATATAATTTCTTTAAAGTTTATACAAATATAGGTACTATATATAAGTACTCTAGTACTCTTTTATCAAATTGTTTTCCTCATTAATCTCTATACCTATCCTATATATCCGTTATAAAAGAAAATCCTTAATAAACCTGAATAAAATCCTTTAATCCTCTGCCTTGAAAAAACAAACGAATGAATGGAAAATATATATCGCAGTCATATTCACCCTCTCTCATATTAAACGAGTATACCTTGAACAGTGTACTCGTATATCAGGGGAATAGTAGAAGAAGAAAAGAAAAAAAAATTTTGATGGTAAATTTATCATTTGCAACAATTTTGCATAAATCGAGGGTACCAAGACCAACAAAAACAACAAGAACCAATGCCAACCAACAACAACCAACAACACCGAACGTGCTGACGCTTTAGTGTTATATTTTCTGACTGGGTAAATCCCATAAACGTGATTTGTATCATACAACAAGGACTCAGTCATTAGTATTTTCATCCGTCAAATAGTAGGTGAGGCGTAAAGTTTGATTATGATCGAATCTACCTGTGGATGACTCAGGGTCGGATTTATCCATGAAAAAAGAAACTAAATGTTTGTAAATAGAAAAAATCGATTCGCATTGGGTGGTCTCTACCTAGAACCAGATTTTAGCGGCCGAAAAAAACAGAAATAGCTTAAAAAGAAAGCCATGACCATGCCATGCATTCTACTCCTCCAAGATGATATTTGATGGTAAAACCTGTGGGCCAAGTGTAAAAAACTACCAACGAAGTAATTAGACCTGAACTGAAATACGGTAACGGATTTAGTGGTATGCATTGGACCAAGTTCCAACCTTAAAATCATGACCAAGGACAAAGAATGGCATGCGGGTCTGGAAGCAATTTGTGTACAAATCGAAGAAAATAACCCCTTCGGATCAGCCAAACCCTTCGGACTTACCAGCTCATTAAAATTTCTTTATCACTGGGGTGTCTTCCAAGCTAAGTCCTAGCAGTGATGGCTGCTAGGCAAATCTCAATGATGGTCATACTATTTACAACCTGTTATCAGATTTTTCAATGGTCAAGGGGTATAAAAGCGATTTCAGCTATTGAAATTAAAAAAGAAATTGTAATTTGCTGCCGCGAAGTGCTAAGAATTCCCTAATCTCTGTTGGAATCTTGGTCACAGAGGTCTTCAAATAAAAGTACTAACAGGGTTGCAAGAAAAGGATCAAGACTCGATCGTAATGAGGCAGTCTCGATGACTTATGCCACTCCTCACTCTCGACTGAGAAATTTCTTACATTCAATGCAAAAGACTTGGTTAAAAGGTTCGGGAAGACAATGAAAAAACGAACGAATGGAAACGCACGTTTTGAGTGGATAAGAGCACTTACCTTCAAGATTGATTAATAGGGATATCCTCTTTTTAAGCCAGATTATGTCCTCACATACATATACATCTCTTCATTTTCATTAGCTTAGAAGTGCCCTCAAATATTTCAGGCTGCCGAATCTTATCAACGCCGCCGTCCAAGGACTTGAATGAGCCTAAAAGAAGTGATCATGTTACAAATTTCCAAAGGAAAATATCTCATAAAGTGTTTTTTTCTCCGCATTTCATGACTTTTATGTTAAAATCGACTAATTATAAGCAAAACAATACGGAAAAGTAATATTTGATTTTTAGACCACTTAATAAAATACTGGTGATCTTCAGTTTTTTTTAACCCCGGAAATGAAATGATCTCTTCTCTAAAACCGAAAATATCTTCTCAACTAGTACTCACCCGAATGGAGCAGGGAACATTATCCTGTGCCACCTGTGTAACGGAAAGGGTGTTCCTACTTCACGAATGTGCAATGTCCTGCATCCTTACTGATCCCTTTGAACCACAGGATTCTTAAAGACAGTCGGTCGAGTGCTAGTAGGCATGCTTGCATCGGCCATTAAGCTATCTTGCCCGATTGGTGGGTCTTGCAAACGCCCCTGAACTGCCGTAGATTTATAACATGCTTGACTGACTATTAACCAAATTGTTAAAAATCGTCTTAATCGCACTAATTTGCGGACCTTCTGCTAATTCCGCTTATACGTCGATATAATATGCCATCTTTATGCCATACGAAGACGGTTTCTCCATGGGCCCGAGGTTAAAGTTATTTTTTGTCATCGATCATTTCGAATTTTCTTCTTTTAAAATCGAAGCACTATTTCCTCCCTGTACGCGACTGAATATTCTTCCAGAACTGCTTATGAAAACTTTCTTAACAGCACACCATTGGTTTTGGATGGAAGCTCAGTGCTGCTTACTGTTCTAAGTCTTTGAGAAAAGAAGTCCACTAGATATTAGCGCACTGAGGCATTCTCCGAACTGCAGCTGTATGTAATTATACGGAATCCCACCATCTGATGGTCCTAAGCCATCTACATAACAACTCTGCTTCTATTCCCCACGTCTAGGAAACTACTTCTAAAACATCGGCTGATCGCAATTTGGCTGGAGGTCCCACCAATTAAAAGTCGATAACTTTTGCAGATATTCTCGAAACGTTCACCATTTCGTTTTGTCTGATTCCATAGTTTTTGTTGTTGGCACCCAACCGGTATAGAAGTGGCGCCCCATTGGGGCCTAACACTGCATAATAGTCCCGTAACGTCCCACACTAAACACGAAATATTTTGTCTGGAGCAAAACAAAGGATATGCAATAACAAATAAAGCACCGCACTATCAATAATAATTTTTGTTCATTAGACATTGCCTTCTATAGTAGAGTAGGTTCTCGTATGAAGTATTTATAGGAATGTTCAAAATATTGCCTACTAATGAAATGTCTAATCAAATGTATGTTCCTATACCAACAAAATAAACCCAACCATATATACTGGTAGTGTTTTCGAATGGGCAAACAAACACTTTAGAAGGAATGGAACATTTATTTTGAAAGAAAGGAAGCATCAGGAATCTATTTTTCGAAAATGTCAAATGCTTCACTTGCATTGATGTTTCTTCTTCTTTTTTTTTTTTGATACAAGATAGAACGCCAAAAGTACCATCATCTACTTGAAATATCTATATATGTATGGTGGATGCATGCAATGTATCGGTATGCTATTTCCTTTAGGATAAATCTTCATCCTTGGTTGAAGAACGATGAAGAAGATGAAGAAGATGAAAAAGGAAAAAAAAATCCTTAAATGCGGATGTTCCGAAAGGCGAAAAGAAAGACGTTTCACTTTGACAACCAACAAGATGAGTGTTTGTTCAGTTGATGCTTAGTTTATTACCCTAAATTTATCTAGATCTAGATACAAAAGCAAAATAGATATCCCAGGACGAAGAAGAAGCATTAAAATTTCAAAAATAAAAAAAAAAGTATCTCAAAAATAATCTTTGATATCTTTACGATTTTTTTTTCTTCAATTTTTTTTTGACATCGTCGTCGTTGTTGTCGTCGTCGTCACCACCATATAGTCAACTTTGGCTGCGAGTATAAACGAATATCCCAGAGTAGGTACCTATTCTAACCTATAGAAGGTACATGGGTTCATTTTGTAGATGTTTGTATGGTAGAAGAGTCTTCTTTCTTTCTTTGAAAACTTTTCATTAATATTCGAAAAGTGTCTACGAACATTATAAGACCAAAGCAAAATACGATAAAGTACTACAACAAGGTGTACCTATGCTCCCCGCCCCCCTCCCAGTCCCGAGACTCTGAGATATGCCATCATGTTCTGTTCATGGTGATGATGATGATGGTAATGGTGATGGTATATGGCAAATGTGGGCTCAAACCATCAGCCAACCAAACAGCACCAGGGCTAAAGGAATTCAGACAACAACAAAAAAAAAAGAAGACATTTCTTTCGTTTCTAAGTAACAAGCAAACGACAAACGTTACAACAACAACAAAAAAACTAAAAAAAATTCTCAAAAAAAAACGAAAAAAAAGAAGCCATCAAGTAGGTACAATCTGTGTGCTTTGTCCCATATCTTATTTTGACAGTGAAAAATGTGTTATCAAACCAACAAATCGGAGATTCGTCGAATTCAGTGTTGTGTTCCAGAGTGTACAAAGGTACTCGTACTCGTATAGATTTATATATATATTTTTTTTTTATTGTATGTTATCCCAGAAAAGTGCCTATTTTATAAATCTGTTTAAGGAAGCATATATCTAAGATTATACCTACTATACAACCTACATATACTTTTACGTTACGTATATTTTATAAAAATACGATTTCTTTTGACTTTTTTGTAAAGTAGGTTTATGTAGAAGAGGATTGAAGTTTTTTTTTTTTTTGTCTTTTTTTTCAAGAATAAATCATCTTGATTCTACAAAGAATAAAACACAAGAAAAATTCGTAAGTTGAAATCATTTTTTTTTTAAGATTATGAGAGGACATTCGCTGCTGGAGAAATAAAATGAACGACTTGGTTTTAGAAAGTGACTTTAAAGGGAGTTTTCAGTTGGTGTTGCGAATGGAACCATATAACCTCCAACATTTTTTCCTATAATGAAGTTGGACCTATTCACCAACAAATTTATAGAGTTTATGTGGACAAGTTCCACCTCTTCATGAAGGAGGAAAAACTCAAAAAAAGAATAAGTGGTTCAAACTTTAAAGACCACTACATTCGCATAGATATTTGAAAGAATAACTAATTTTAAAAGATTTCAAGTAATTTTGCAAATATTTATATAATTCTCACGGTAAATCCAATCCTTATAAGAATAAACTGATGGATATACGTTGAGAAGAAACCTATAATGATAGTGATCGAACTTCAAAGAAATCTTACTTACTAGCAGAAAAGAAAAACATAATAAACGAAAGAGGTATTATAGGTACAATCTTGCAGGAGGGGCATTAATAAGTTTTTGCCTTGAGGGTAGGGTTAGCCCTTTTTTTGTTGTTGTTGTGTTTTACTTCTTCGTCTACACGATGATGATGAATGCATTAGAGAGATGAAGTTATACATTAGTTCTGCATCAATCATAATTTCTGTTAACAAAGAAAAAATAAAATAAATAAACATTGATGATGTTTAATTTGTTTTGACTTTATCAGGAGTTTGTGTTGACTATGCTGCAGTCTAAAATTCCTGTTTTCAGACGCATTTCTTGACAATTTTATGTGTTTTACTGCTGTATTAATATACTTGAAAAGCGACTTCGAACTCCTCACAGCCATCTGTTCCCAAAAATTTCGAACTTCCATCAATTGTTTTCTTCCAAATGATTTGATGCTGCTGAAATTGTTCTCCAACTCGTGGGCAAATATAAAACGATATGCTCAATGTTTATGTTTGATTGAGATTTATCTTGTCAAACCAAATTACCTTTTTCTATAAACCTAATCTTTCCTTTCATCTAGCTTTTAGTTCTAGGAAATTTTTCGGATCTTCAATAAAATTCGAGAGAATAATGATCAGGGAACATTATCCTGGCATAATATGATTCAATTTATATACATTTTTGGGAACAGATGGAAAAAAATATTGTTTTAATTTGGCTAAAAGGCAAAAATTACGATTTTCCGAACTTCTTCCCGAAGTGTTTTAAACTAAAAAAAAAAAATAGTCACATATCTCTGACTCAAAGATGAATTCCTCTTTCCTTTTATTCAAAAGTTTCTTTAAAATTTAAGTAAGGACTTTGAGTTCCCCATGTCATTCAAAAACTTGGTGGTCATTTCTTATGTTTTTTTTAACAATCATCATTTCAATTATAAACGGTATTAATTCTTACGGTAACCCCGATGAAAATTTTGTTAAATACTTCCCCAATAAATTTTGCAAAATCTAAAAAATGGTATGGGGTTCACACAAAAGTATGTTTCTGACTTTGTTTTTGTAAAAAAAAAAATTAAAAATTATCTAAAATTCCTAAATGTAGACAAAACACGCTGGGATTCGCGCGTATACCAATATGTAAACAAGGATTCAAAGCATCTTATTAGACAAGAAAACGATCGTTTGCCTTCTAATAGCCTGTTTCGACTAGAGCAGATGAGATGATTTCGATCAAATTTGCCAAATGAGCTTCCAAATGAAATAATTTCCTACACAAATTCTCAACTCGAAATGAGATGATTTCCACCTCATTTGCATGAAATTAGCTCGGAAATTAACCCAAATAGGTATTTATTAACACACCCCACAAATTTGTTCCGAGAGAAGAATATCATACCAGATACAAAGACGCGTGTAAGAAAGAAGTGTCAGATACAGAAAACAACACTTGAGCTGTCAAACGAAATGAGATAATTTGTAATGAAAACACTTTTTATCCGATTTGCTAAATTATCTCATATGGGCTCTAGTCGAAACACGCCAAAACTTAGCTAAAAAGCTTAAATTCACATTCAAAATGTCAGAGCGTTTATCTAAATTAAATAATCTGATATAGCAAATGCTTCCTATCAAAAGAAGAATCACAAAAACCACTGCATCTAGTGATCTTCTCCTTGACACGACCGAAGAAAGTATTGCTGAAATTTCTGTAAAAAAGGCGGTATCGTCTTGATCCACCTTACAAAAAAAATGTTAAGTGGCAACTATACAATTGCATAACAACATTATTTAAGCATTCTTATTCTTTATCTTTAAACTGACAGTTAAAGGTGTTATACAAAATGGCATTGGTGTTAAAAAACAACAACAAAAAGTGACATCTTTGCTGTCCAAACACAGCCAGCATTTGCATATTTCAATTTACCTGACTTACTTGTTCTGATTGAAATTCATAGACACCTAAGTGCACTTCCACTACCATTTGATTTGTTAGCAAATATTGAAAAGCAAAAAAAAAAAAAAATAATTTTGTAAAATTGTAAAAAAAATTTCTTTGTGACTAGAACAACCCTTGTCTGCGATGATGGGAAAAACCCTCCCTTTCTATTTATTTTATTTTATTTCACATTAAGTGTTGACTTTATGACTTTATTACCACCAACTAACAACCAACTCGAAGGTCAAAATGAACAAATAATGACTTCAAGTGTCACATACGTCGCGCCCATCTATTCTCATTCTCATTCTCATTTAACTGAACCATTTGTTGATAATAAATCAAATTTTTTTTTTGTTTTTTTTTTTCGTTTTGGTTATTTTGACTTGAGCTCTGCTTTTCTTTAAAAATTGTATACCGTTGAGTGTATTTATTGAATATATGTATAGGCAAGAGAGCGACAAGAAAATTTAAATGTCAATAAACTCGTAGTGGAAGAGAGTAGGTATAGTCTCCCTGCCCTGTAGAATTATAGATGATGCACCTTACTGATGTGCGGCAGTTGGGTATAAGCTATGTGCTATTTTTGTCCCTGGAATACACATCCAGACAAGAGACGGGAATACAAAAAGGAAAAAGTCAAGAAGGGAACAATGTTGTTGTTGTTGTTATTGCTGCTGTTGCTGATGATGATGGCCAGCCATTCAGCTTCATTCCTTTGCCACCATAATGCTAAAGGAATACTTAAACAACAACATTTTCCTTCTTCATCGGTCGGTCGTCGTTGTTATTCTTCTTTGCGAATCGAATTCAACATAATTTGTCTTCTTTAGAAACGGATTTATGTGTAGAATTATATTGTTGGGTATGTTTATTTTTTTTTTTTTAAGAACTTTCCATTATTTTTCTTTTTTTTTTGCGTTCTTGTTATTTCAAATTACTGGTAGGTATAGGTGGGTCGATAAAGTGTACCAAGAAGTTGCAACTATTCGCTGTTTTAGTTTAGATCTTCTTTAAGAAGTTGAAAATATGTTTACAACATAAAGTAAAAAGAGATAATGTGGAAACTATCAAATCCAATAATTCTAACTTGCTCTGATATTTCTCTAGAACGTTTTTTTTCTCAGTCCGCCAAAACGTCTGTTCCCTTTCTCCGCAATAAAAATTAAACCAACTAGCTAGATATCTAAAAATGACGTAATAAAAAAACACTGTGTAACAAAAGCAGGGTACACGAATTACGAAATTCTCTTTATATTTAGTTTCTACGATAAAGACTTTTGTAATGCACGCGGTCCAGCGACTAAATTGTTCGACGATTTAGTAGCTTGGTGACCTCTTGGCGACTTATTGGCCAGACGGGCGTTTAGAACCCAAAAATTACGTTCACCTTAAAACGAAAAATTTACATTCAGAACCCAACGTTACGTTTAAATCGAAACAAATTCAGAACGTACATTTTCCGTTTTATAGTGAACTGGAATTTTGGGTTACAAACGTCAATTTTACGATTTTTGCGTTTTAACGTGTTTTAACGTGTTTTTTTGCGTTTTAATGTGTTTTTTTACGTTTTAACTTGTTTTTTTTTTCGTTTTTACGTTTTTTTCTTTGGCTTCACACGTAATGGTAAACGTAAACGATCCGCTTTATTTACTCAACGTACATTGCTTCTGCTTATAGACGTTGTGTTTTGGATGCTAAAAGAAAATTTTGCATTTTAACCTGAACGTGAATTTTGAGTTAAAAACGTATGTTTTGCGTCTTAAACGTGCTGTTTTGGGTTTTTAACGTATTTTTTTTTGAGTCGCCGGGCCTGCTTGTGGCCGCTAAGCCATCCACCAAGCCCTTAAGTCGTTAAGGTCCCTTTCAACTTTTAAGGTTTTCCTCTGCCACGCTGGCTGTCGATCGGACTTGGATTTAAAGACTTGCTTCTATACCAGGTCTTCTTGGTTTTCTTTTTCTTTTTAGCGATTTAAAATTCCTCAGACCGTTTTAAGAACTAACGAACGCTACTCCTGCCCAGCGAGATACCACTTTGCTACAATTGTAGTAGATCTATTCTACAATCCAATCCATCATCAAAATAACAAAATCTACTACATTTTGAAAATCTCTATTTAAAACTACTTGAATTAAAAAAAAAGACACAATCTTATTTCTTTGTTTAAATTAATAAAACAAATGTTTATATAATGTTTATGTTTTCACAAATATGAAGTCAATGAATTTCAATTTCTGATCTTTGTTTTTTTGTTTTGTTTTGTTTAGTAAAATTTAATGTTTATTTTCATATTTTTGTAGAAAAAAAGTTAATTTTTCAATCTACTCCGATTTTTCTCAATCTACTACATTTTTTCTTCAAATCTACTCCAATTTTTGTTTCCGGAAGTAGAAACCTGCCACTAATAACAAATTTATGTTTACAAGTAGACGGGCGACTGTCCTGTGAACTCATTTTTGATTTTTAGTGTTTTTTTCTTCTTTCAAATCACTAAAAACAATAAGTTCAGCATTTCGCTCAATTTACAACTGAGCTAGCTCAGTTGTAAAAATGAAACACACTTTTTGTGGCCTGATATGTCTGAGCTAAAAAAGAAACACATATTTTTTTTGACAGTTCCGTGATCTGCTCAGAGCTAAAAAAGAAAAACGCCAATTTTATTTGGCCCTGATACAATTTGTAACTAGAAAGTATTCCTCTTTTCACAAATTTACAACCAAATAACCATTCTGATTCTTATGGCAATAGCCGTCCTTCCATTCTATAGCATTTCTTGAATAGCTGTACTTTTCCAGGTTCTTTCACTGATTTTTCGGCGGCTTTTGTTGTCATTATTTTGTGCAAAATGGCACAAGCTGCAATTTTGGTCTTCAAACTTTTCAAAAAATTATTTGAATCTACCACTTGAAGAATGTAAAGGATTAAAAAAATGTATTTCCGATTATAATCAAAAACAATGAAACACAGCGTGAGAAATTTCTATTATTAAATTCTATAGTTTGGTTCAAATTCATATAGGTACGTTCTTTGATATCCTCGCGTAGCATTTTATGTCAGAATCCTGCTGGTAGTGAGCATCGAAGTATGAGAGTACCTACCCACTAAATATATATATTTTTTTTTGTATGAATAAATCACGAAAGATACCGGAATACAAAGCGGAACAACAACTTCCGATATTTTATTGAAATATGCTCGATTTCCTCTGATGTGTAGGTACTATGTTTTGATTATAAGCCATCCTGAATATAAGTATACGGGACCTATGGGAATATCCTAGTGATGGGAATTATAAAATTGTTCACATCACAGTCACACTTTCGCGTCGCGTTGTCGTGAGTCACTTTAGTGCGGTGTCTAATGCGGGTTGCCCATTTTTTGTCCTCTTTTTGTTGTCGCTTTTTTATTTTTTTATGGGAATATTTCGAGTTTCATGCTTGAAGGATAAACGGAAGTACTCAAGGTATGTTGTGCCACACGAATAAAAAGGTAACAAACAAACTGAGGCCCCCCCGACCCAACACCCCACTAATAGGAACAAGATACCAAAAATAAAACCTCGTATTTGGTTAACATTTTTGGAAGGCAATTAACCATTGAAAAGGGTCAAAACAAATTGCTTTAATTAAAGAAATTTGAATTTATGCTATCATTGTTGTTTTATTATTATTTTATTCTTTTTTTTTTATTTTTTATTTCTCGTTTCTGGTATTTCTTCGTTTGTATTTTAATTGGGGTTGAAAACAAGGAGTTGTTTCATTTTTTGTATCTGGGAAAGTGCGAATGAAATGCTGGTAACCCATTCCTTTTGAAGGAAAAATTTTATTGCAGTAAAAAAAGGTCGTTATTCCTTCTCCAATGAAAAGGTATTTCGTTCGAAATGAAAAATAAAATTACCAACAAAAATATATAAAAGAAAAAAGAAAAGAAAAAAAACAACTGCAACAGAAAAATTCAAAAGATTACCAACTTAAACTTGATACACAGACATTTTTTTTTTCTTTTATTTTAAAGAACATTATCGTATACTGTTGCACAATAGCGCACAATGAACATCATTTTCTTTTTTTTTTTTTATATTTCCATTCTTGTTTTCTAAGAGATTGTTATTATATTATCCTTTTTTGTTTTGTTGTTGTTGTTGTTGCTTTGGCTGTTTCTCCTTTTCGATTCATTTTTTTAACGCCCCTGTAGACACTCCGGATCGCTGGATTTAGAGCAGTTGTGGAATATAATATATAATGCAGTCAGGTGTACCAACTTAAATCCATATGAATGGTATAATGAGTAAATTGAATAATTAATTAATTGAAAAATTAGGCCAAAATGATTTCTTTTGAGTTTCATATTTCAAATGAAAAGAATCCTTCTTATTCAAAATTTGATAAAAAACATTTTAATTTTCTTTTAACTTATTTATTTGGCGATTGGTGATTGGTATAAACTGGTCTAACTAACGTTATTTCAAAAAGATGCAATTATGTTCTCTATAACATTATGAAAACGAAATATTGTTTAAATTGTAAGAATATATTAAACAAGAAAAACTGGAGAAAAAACTTTTACAAAACTGAAATACAAACGAAATAAGTACAAGTTTTATTACTTTTTTGGGAAAGATCCTGGCCACCGAAACGCTTACCTATCCCTTAGATTAGAAGCTTTTCAATGCACTGGCTTTCTCTTGACATCAAACCACACCTGTGAATGCAAATCGTCACTAAAAGGTGTGCGACACCCTTAAAAAAGATATATGTATATATCTTATTTAATTGTGTTGCAGATTACTTCTTTTCAAGTATTTCTATAGTGGTATAGTGGTTCTGACGGGTTCTGGTAACAAGGGGTCTTCATTCCACTGATCAGTGACTATTATGTCTTTGAAAAATTAAATTTTGTTCCAAAAGATCAAAACTAGGTGCGGTGGAGGGATTTTGGTCCTAAATTATTCTACTTATTAATATGCATAAAATTGGATTTATTCGAAACTGATAAAACTGCTTTTATCTTTATCCATACATATTGATGCTCCTAGAGTACCCCACTGTCTTTTCGTGATATTGTAGAACAAATGTCAAATTCTTAATAACCGCATTTCTGTGGATTAAGGTCTTATCTTGTCGAAAGAAATCATTATGCAGGTAGTTTGTCGATTTAGCCTCCCAAACTTTTAAATCAAAAAAACTAACAAACACTTTTTCGACTTAGTTGTTTACCTCAAGTAAAATATGAGAGCTCAATCGTTAAATGTTTCTTGGGCTGTGTGTCAATTGCGTTAAAATGTGGTTAAATTTGATCCCATGGTTAAATTTTGACATTCCTGAGGTGAATACAGACGTCAAAATTTAGTCTTCTCTGGAACAAATTTAACTGGGATCAAATTTAATCAAAATTTTTACTCAATTGACACACGTCTTAAGAAAAATAAATTTACTATTAAATTCATTTTCGGATAAACTTCATTGGCAACACTGTTTAGTTTTTCAATTAATTTACCCATCTAAGATTGATTTCAAAGAAATTAGTTTGGATAAGACTAATAAAGTGTACCGCACTGTACATATGTGGCTATTAAAGATTGTTATGTTTTTTTTTGTATATTTTTTTTTTTTCAAAAGAAGCATAATGGTAAAAGTGAATCACTTTTGTATTGCTGTTGAGGGAGCCTTATTGTTGTTGAGGAGCCTCTTTAACTCAGTTTGGACTCTTGGTTTCTTTTTTTTTATTTTTCATTTTTGTTTGTTTATTTGTGGCCTATAAAAATTGTAAAAGCATTCCAGCTTATATTTATAAATGCCCTTTGACTGAAAACTGAAACAACAACAAAGGGAATGTCTTTATACAAAAAAAAAAAATCATGCCCAAGGATATGTAGACACAATTGTTTTTGCAGAGAGTTAAAGAGTAATAAATCACTGTATTATAGCCTGTTTCGAGAGTCGAGACTATAGAAAATAAAATTATGTCGTTGAAATATACCAAATGAGATAATTTCCCAAACCTACATATGAATTCTCATTTCGAAATGAGAGATGATTTTCGGAAAATTAATTCGAAAATAAAACGAATACACATTTTATTGTTAAGCAGTCAAGGAACGTCAAATAAATGATAATAGAAAAGAAGCTGCGGCTGGGTGTCGCACCCATACGGACTTTGCTATTTATATAGCCTTTGGCTATTACATTATTCAAAAGAACTCAGCAAATTAAACATATTTACGCAGTTTTAAACCTGTTTTGTACTTCTTTCGAATATAACACTTTTCGAACATTACTTTTCCCCTCTTATCTGGCATAGAGCGAACAAATCTTGAAAAATTAGCAGATTTTTAGAAAAATAGCAATCTTAATTCGCCAGTATCCATTTGAGAGTAAGAACACTGCAAGCAGCTCTTGAATATTTATTTACATTAATCCCATGAGTGTATTGCCATGAGAGTAGACTTTTTACAGTGCACTACTTAATCTTGATGCTTAAACTTTATGACAGTCACTTATATGTGTGCAAATGTTTGACAACTCGTATCATTCACAAATTTACAGCCAATGTAATTAGCGAACTCAAAAAAAATTCACCAATAATCACCCCAAACGAATGAAATTCATTCATTTTTATTTTGTGTCCACCTTTAGGATTGTATTTCTAAACGCACCCTATTGTGCTGTCATCTATTATTTGTGTCAAAAATGACATCTCGCGTTCACAAAAAAAAAACTAAAATTGTTATTTGAACGCATGGCATAAAGACAAGATAATGAACTGTCAAGCATACCTTGCCTTCCAGTACCTATGTTTCCAGTTTCCACCAATGGTTCTATTATTGGCCTATGTGTGTCAGTAGTTTTCCAGACAGTCACCCAAACCTAACCTAACCGAAATTAACGTATTAAAAAGAATACATTCGTTTTTTTCGAGATCAATTTTTTTTTCTTCCATCTTGTTTTTGTTTGACACATGCCAGGTTGCAATAAAATTAAGCTGTAAACAGAATATTTTTAATTTAAGCTAAGGTGGTGGAAACACCAATAAATTGTAAGATATTAGAGGCTTTTTAAAATTAGTGTATTCCCTTAATTGGGGAGTTATTTTATTGAGTAGTTATTTCGAGGGACCAATTTATGAGGAGTAGATTTAAATACAATTTGTTTTTGCTTTCAAATGGGGTTTCTGTTTTCAATGCCTTAGACAACTCAGTATCTGTCAATGTTCATAGCCTCTAACCAATATAGAATGTAAAAAAAAAATCTATATACATTTTAATCTTTTCATTTTTGTATGGTTTGTTTATGTATCGCAAACACGTACAACTCATTCTTATATTCAGAATCCGAGGATTTAATAAAAATCAATCATTATAGTAATCATTAACTCTTATAGTTTTCTTTCTGAAATAAAATATTTATGTAAGTAGTAGCTAAGTACTTTATACTATAGATACTTATGTCTTATATTTTTATTTGAATGAATACAATTTTAACAAAGAATTTATTAGTTATTCAAACTAATTAACATAAATAGACTTAAAAGAAGACTCCTTCTTTCACATCCATCAGTATGTTATAATAAATGACTATTAAACTAATTTGTGTTATTTTTTTTTTCTTTTCTTTGAATTCTTTTTTCCAGATCAGATGAAGAAGAGCCAAGCGCTAATAAGTACAACAGAATGGACGATGAAAATATTCAAGATAAAGAGCGGTTCGCTAGGTAAGAAGTTCAAATTCAACTTACAACCAAACTGACTATACAATGTATTATTATAATATTAATCTTAAGACTTAATTAATTCGGATTTGCTGGCGTAAGAATGTATAATTATGTAGATTGTACGGATATGCTTTATTTTTTTTTTGTTTTTAATGAAGTCAGAGATATAAGAGTACCTACATACATTGAATATCTAAATTCTCTGAATTTTAATCTCCCTGTTTTGATTTTGTTTTGTTTTTGTTCTACATTGGTTAAAAATGCATTATTTATTCACTACACTTTGTTAAGAAGCTGTTTGTATATTTAAAAAAAATTGATTAATAACATTTTGTAAACAAAAATGATGACACATTAGAAATAGTTATTTTAGTTAGTATTTTGACTATTTACTTCCAAGTTTTCCTTTGATGTACTAAATATAAACTTTACCCAAAATGAAACTTTAATCGCCTGGAAACTGTTCATAATTTTCTATGGATTATCCAATTTCTAGGGAAATATACATACATTTGGAAATAGTTCCATATGGAATTAATTCAACCATAAGTAGAGTGAATATTTTGTGTGAAAGGCTGTTTTTTAGTGGTAAAGAACTTGGTGCAATAAGTGCCAAAACACCCTGTAAAAATAATGTTAGATTGATAAAAGCTGCATTTTATTATCTATGCGGATCTGAATATAGATCATTTTTGCAAGTAGTCACTTAAGCGTATTTCAGGTTTTGGTAATCAGGGAGGTATACATATTCAAAAAGTCAGCAATAGGTACCTCTCGCCCCAATTACAGAATCCGACGAATGCGTTGTGGCGAGATTCGCACTTATTTCAGCCATATTTTCTATTGTGGAACTCGTAGATTGAGGAAGTGTGTTAGTGGAAATGGTAAGGCAGTTTCTCGTAATGATAATATAGTTCACCTGGCAAATTCATAATTGCTTTAAATAGGAATGCGAACCCTACGAATCACGCTGACTTCCCGGGAGTAAAGTATTGCGAATTCAATAATAGGCATGAATATTCGTAATGGAGCCTTTTTCATTGATAGTGAATTTTTACGCTTCCCGAAAAGAGCCGGGCATGAACAAAAAAGGTGTGGGATGGTTTCTTCTTCATTCTCGTTCATGCAGTTTCTGCAGAAATCATTTGAGAAGACTCCTAGTCTTCTAGCGTGTAAACCTATTAGGCAGGTATACTTTTTGTTTTTGTTAGGTCAGCTAAGTTCAGTGAACTTGCCACATGCTTTTGGTTAAACTGTACTATGTTTAAACTGTCAAAATCTTCGTTTCATATTCTTTTGTTCGTTAGACTAGTTTATACCAATTAATCTGCAGTTTTTTTTTCATTCTTGTGATAATTAATAGTGCCATGGAAAAAAATGTACATTTTCGACGCTTGTGGTGTCGGTTTGTTCTTTATACCAATTAACGAGACATGGAGAAAATTTCTTCTATGAGTTATTTTGTATGATTAAAAAAAAAGTTTATAAATTTAAACTTATTTCAACAATCAGTAAAGAAGAGATTGTGAAATACTGAGGACATCGGGTGTGGTTAATGGTGATATTTTCTATAGTTATACCATTCATATGCACACCTTTTATGTACATATATAATCGTACTCCCGTACAAAAAGTATACCTATACCATCCACATTGTTGAAAAACTTTATACAAACTTTCCTTCTTAATTTATTTTTTTGTTTTTTTTTTCATTTTCATTTTAATTTTCGTCTTCAAAGAAAAACGTAATTTATTCAGAATACTTAACCCCATATGTGGTACCCAACCAGACCACGGAAGTAAGAATTTCTTCGAAAATACTATAGCACACAACCATAAAGGTAGGTAAGGTAGTGTTGTAGGTATAGGTATACATTATATTCATCCAGAAAGAGGAATATACTTATTCGCCAAATGAATAATGATTAATACCATTAGAAAGGAAGGAACAAATAGGATCTAATGGAACTTTAATTGTTGGATATTTGCTATGTGACTACACACACTCTTATAGAGAAGTCCTCTTATGCTTTTGGATCTTACATTTATATATTTATAGAGATGGTTACCTTTTACCTACATTACTTGGCGGCGTATATGGACTCCTTGCCGACTGACTTGGATAACAAAAACAACAAAGCAAAGAAACAGAAGAAGAAAAAAAAAACCAAGGGCAAACTTGTTCCATTAACATTGAGGCATTTAATCTCTTCTCGATAATCTTCAACTCTCTACTCCACTTCACTCAACCTCACTTTCTTCCTCCCTCCCCATTTCACAACCATGTCCGCCTCCACCTTCATTGTTTTTTTTTGTTGTATTCTTTCCCTATGCATACTTTCGTTCCATTTCCTAAGACTTACGAGTTTTCAGAAACTTTGGCAAGAAATCAACTCTGAGAAATTCCTTAGTCCTCCAGGCAAAGAAATTATTTTTTTTTTTTCATTTTCGTTTGGGGGATTTAGATTCGGAATGGGTTTCTTGTTTTTTTCTCTTATTATATTTTTCTCCTTGTTTTACATTTTTTTTCTATCTAGATACATTATAGGTGGGTAATATCTTTTTTTTGTTCTTTAATTGAAAAGGGTTAATTTGGAAGAGGGCTGATGATGAATCCAAAACTATACTTAGAATGAAGAACAAAAAAAAAAAAAAAAAAACATAACAAGAATAATAATAGGAATAGGGAAAAAGAACAGATTTTTGCCATTGTGTATCCAATTCAGTAGTAACTGGAGCTGGGAAAAAGAAAATTGAGGTCCAACTATTGATAATTGAGGGCAGGCTGGATATAGAGATAATAATATACATACATGGCTATATTTTTTTCCACCATGGTTACTACTAACAACATCGTCTTTTTCAATTAAGAACAGTAACGATTCCAATATAGTGATTTTACCAATTTTTTTTTGTACAGGGTGATTAAGATAAAGTGCGACAAAAGGGCTAAAAAATATATTTTGTATCTTCTATGCAAAAAGAGTTGACTGCTAACGATGGAACAGTTAGGTTTGTAATTTTAAATAATTTATCAAGGAAATAGTTGGAAATAGATTACGAAGTAGTTTTAAATCGGTTTTATACTAGTTTCAAATCGGTTGCACAGCAAAATTTGTTAATAGAAAAAATCGTGGGGTGCACGCAAAATGTAATAGAAGTTTTCACCTAGAAGAAAATATTTTGCACCTTTAAGGGCTAGTTTTTTCAGAAACGGGATAAGTTTTTAGCATACATTTCAAAGGTTCTAGTTAAATGGCTCTAATCAACCAAAATCCTTTGATAAGACCCTAAGTCCGTGTTTTACAGTTAAAACTTCTATTGCGGACAACTCCGTTAGGTGGACAGAAATTTATTCGACTTTTCAATATTCCATACATTTTATGATACCTGATTAGGCGTCCTTTTTTGCGTCCATAACAGAAAATCAGTTAAAATATTTTTAATAGCTTAAGAGAACAAAAACTATAAGCGGACAGTTGTTGCCAATAACCAATAATGTGACAAGTGCTTGTCGGATTAGTGAAATTATTCGGACTTGGTGCTACATATATTTTGCCAAACTATGTGCAGTTAACTAGACAAGTAGTTGATACGGTGTAACCATAACGACAACCCATGGTGATCTCCGAGCACAGGCTTCTATAGCGAAATATGTGAGCGTATTTAGAGTTTTGTTATTACTCTAAATCACAATGAAGTTCATTTACACTATATCGTTTAAAATAAGTTTAAAATCATTGCAAATTGGTTTCAAATCGGTTACAAGCAGGTTATTAAAGCCGTGTTTTATTAAACACTGACTAGCTCTACTCAGTATTTCATTTTATTCGCTAAATAAAAACAAATAAGACTACTCAGCATTTTTCTGTTTTTGTTTTGAATAAAACATGATAAAGATTTTAAAAATCTTACTTTCTAGAAAAGGATGTAAGGATTTGCTTCAACGTTCGGTCGGATTCAAGATTAGGTCAATAGTAGATATTTTGCTAACAAAGCCGTACTTCAGGTCACTAAGAAGCGTTTGTTCAACGTATGTAATAAATGTCGTAACACCTCCAAAAACGGTGGACCATACATGGAAGATGTATGTTGGTGCTTTTTAGATATCACTAAGTTCATTGTTGTGAACATTTAAGACAAATTTAAGATCCCACAAATTTTTTTTTAACTAAATCACATGTTTTTTTTTACATCAGTGAAAAGTTCTAAATAGTATAGTCAACGAATTAAAAAAATTGCTTCCACCTCAAACAAAAAAAAAAAAGTTGGTATTTTTTACTCTGTAAGTGCATTAGTTTATAAAATAACGTTATCGGTAGTTAAGGTAAACATGTTTCAGTTTTTATCTTTATCTTGGGAACGGTTTCTCGTATCAAACAATTTTGTTTTCGAAATAAGCCTTATTAAATTTTATAAAAAAAGCTCATACACATTTTTTTGTACCTGTAACTGTTTACAATAAAACGGTAGTGAAGAAAAACACGACCTATATGAAGCGGATCTATCCTGATCCTCACTCTTGCATTTGAGCCAAAATAATTTTTCAGCTATTAGATACACTATTTTTTTTTTTTTATTGCATTGAAAAGCCTAAATGTAATGGGTTTCATTGCTGTATTATGAATACATTGGAAGTTATGAAGCGTCAAGCTAAAAGTGTCCTAACTAGCCCCGCCCTACCCTACTGTTTTATATCAGTGCAACAAGCTCTACAAAACTTGATAGGTGTCCGCCCGCATATATTTTGAGTATCACACAGTGTTATTTTCCTCGTCCGCTCAGCAGGATATAAACTTTCACGTGAACTCTATAAAAATCCGATATTAATTTGCGGTGCCAAAGTTATCGTACACTCCCAATGTGATCTTAAAAAAATACCTATAGACTAAATTTTTAAATGCAAACACCACGTTTGTGACAAAGATTGTATACATTACCGGTAAGGTAGTGTCGATAGTAATATAAAAAAGCATCGTCTTGAAACTATGCGATTTTTGTACTTTTCGGAATTCCAATGTAGGTATACTTTACAGATCCAAAAATATCCATTCTACAATTTTCTTTTTTAAATCAAGTTTCTTGGGCAAATAGTTTTTTGAAATATTAATTTGTAAAAACAAAATTTTAATAAAATTTTTGCAAAAATTAAATCGTCATAATGCGTTAATAAATATGGACAGGAACTGTATGCCTGATAGATATAGGATATTTTTATCCTTATTAATAACCCCCCATTTTTTCCATTTAAATAACCTGGCGACAATGCTATCAAATTTATTCTCTGCTGTCAGCTCAAGTTCAACTAAACTCTTTTGTGTCGCACCTTAACCAAATCACCCTGTACATTGTCTGCAGTTTCTCGTGTTACATACCGCACCAACATAAGCAGTCATTACCTTTTTGCGAATTGCAAAATGAAACCTCCTCTATGGATGGTTGGTAAGTTGTTGGATATGGTGGAGATATAGATTCAGACAGAATCACATAATGCAGACTGCAGAGCATAGCGAAGTCAGTCTATATGACGTTGAAGTAATGGAACATCTAAAAGAAAAAAAACCGTCCAGTCAAAGTAGGTAGATACACTACACTACGTAGGTACTACTGCACAGTTTGTAAGTTCTGTGTACGTTCTTTTGAGTTTGTTTATTTTTTGTATTTATTTGTTTTTGTTTTTTTTTCTGTTTTTGAAGCTGACAACATTTTATTCTTAGTCGTGACCAATATACTACATTACCATACATCGTTAAAATGGATGCATTATATGAGTAGTATTACCTTCATATGCATTAGCCTACCTAACGTACACCTACTATAAATACATGCCTGTAGGATTTTTAAGTTAGAACCATAATATATCTTTTTTTTTGAACTAGTAGAATATACATATGAACATCGGTATCAGTAGATACAAGTCTTGTTCTAGTACTGCATTTTTGGTTATAAAAAAAACAATCACTTAGAAAGTTGAAACTAAAACAGCAGTTTGAGTGATAATGAAATATTCAAAGAAAATTGGCTGAGTGCAATATTTTGAAGTCCACATTCTATAATTTCGAAATAGTAAAGATATAAAATAAATTTGTAGAAAAATAGTGTCAAAACTTTTTAACCAAAGTTCGAGTTCGTCTAGCAGAATACTCAATGTGCAAGTCTCTTCCTCAAAAGGATTACTGTGGATATTGTTAGCTTGTGGCCTTTCAGCATTTGCTTGATTTTTAAGCTCTTAAGTCTACTATTGATCCGTTCCGTAGCCGAAGAGAGCACCGTTTCCTGTACAGCATACCAGAGCCTGAAGCTAATTCTTCCACCAGACGATCCGATGTAAAATTTTCTCACTCAAATAGGGTATGGATATCACTCACTTATGGCCTTATTGTCGTTGCCATATATTAGAGCCATTCAGTTTTGCTAAGGAAAATAAGCAATTATTAATTTTTTTTTATTGGAAAGGTCGCATAGGTTGTCTAGAAACGGGGCACCTAAGAGTGTTATTCCAATAAAGACTTGACAATTTTTTTTTTAAATAAAACAAACCATTTGAGATATTTTAAAAATTGTACTACTGGCTTCAAGTACAATCAAAACATTTATGAATGGAACTCGACTTCGTTCATATGGCCGCGGTGGGCACGTTTTTCGATGACTCGGCCACAAATTTCGGCCGAAACGGCTCTAAGCTCTTCCAACGTCGTCGGCTTGTTGGCATAAACCAATGACTTAACGTAGCCCCAAAGAAAATAGTCTAAAGGCGTTAAATCACACGAAATAACACGCTCATCAAACTTACTATTCAATAATTCGATTGTAAGGTGTGCTGTGTGGCTTGTGGCATCACCCTGTGAAACCACATGTCGTCCAAGTCCATATCTTCCAATTCGTCCCAAAAATAATAAGTTATGATGGCGCGATAACGCTGGCCATTCACAGTAACGTGACGATCGTTATCGTCGACGAAAAAATATGGCCAAATAACGCCGCCAGCATGCAAACCGCACCAAACAGTTATTTTTTGTGGATGAAGTGGTGTTTCTTGAAGCAAATGTGGATTTTCACCAGACAAATCACGCATATTTTGCTTATTGACGAACGAAGCCAAAAATGAGCTTCGTCACTGAAGATGATTTTGCGATGAAATTCATTATCTTGGCGCATCTTCTCCAGAGCCAAACGTACGTCGCTTCAAATGGTCCATCGGATTCAATTCTTGAGTCAGATTAATCTTGTATGGGTGTAAGCCAAGATCCTTACGCAAAATACGCGATTATGTGATCTGAGCGATGCCCAATTCTTGAGAACACCTTGGAATTGAGTGTTTTTTGGGTCGTTTTCGGTACGGACTCCTGAACGACAGCGATATTTTCGACACTTCGACCAACCCTTTGGCTCACTGGCAAGGCAACATCACATAACGAATATGTAGACTCAAATTTGTGCACTTAACTTGTTATTGCCTAGGGCGAGAATTACTACCGAAAATTGGAGTTAACGCTCTTAAAGTCGCGTTTACAGACTTTGAATTTCGGTAGAATTTTTTAATAATTTGCAGACTTTGCTCAACCGTGATGAAAATGCTGAGTTTACTGAATAAATTGATAATGACAGTGCGATGATTTGTGAAATGGTGCGTTCACAAATTAAATCCAGACCAGTGTAATTATTACTAGTGCCGCCGAGCGGTCATTTGACCGCAGAATCATGATATACAAACTGAATTGTAAAAGGAAGGCTGTCTGCACCTTTCAAATAAACCAAGATTTTTACAATTTTCCAAAACTTCCTTTATTTCTTGTTTTTTTTTTTTGTTTTTCAATAGTCTAAAAGGCTAACTGCATGTAAATTTGTATATTGTACACCAAGTGCTGAAAAATACACAATTTTCGCATAAATTTATTGAATTATGTAATTAAATTCTCATTCGTTGCTTGAAACTCAAACATTTCAACTGAACTATAGACACAGTTATATACATTATGTAGGTAGCTCCATTATGCATTTATTTATAACAACCTCACGCATTGTAATCAAGTGTAAAATTTAGTTAAAGTACTCCATCTGTAAACTAAAAACTAGATCATAATATTCTTCCTCTTCTCTTCAGCACACTTGTGCATTTCCTGGGAAGAAAATTGATTTTTTTTTTGTGTGGATATTAAACCATCAAAAGCAGCAGCAGCATTCTAGTATTCTCGGACATGTGCCAAAATTGGCAAGTGAGTACATACTGCGAGTATATTCCACTTGAAAGTATAGTGCGGATATTTTTGAACATAACTTTTTTTCCATCTGCTGAGCTGCTACTGACTGCATTGTTTATGTTTGTTTGTTATATTTACTCCGCTACAGTAGTTGCCTATGATGATGATGAGAAAAAATAAAGTTTTTAAATTTTTGTTTTATTTTTGTTTCTTTAAAGCCGGGAGAACCACTGTGAGATCGAAAGAAGGCGTAGAAATAAGATGACTGCATACATAACAGAATTATCGGATATGGTGCCAACATGTAGTGCTTTAGCAAGGAAACCTGATAAATTGACAATACTGCGTATGGCCGTGGCACATATGAAAGCTCTCAGAGGTAAGTTTCATTTTTGTTTTTTAATTTGCATTTTTTATCCTACCAATGTATGAGTGCGAAAGCCTAGAGTAAACATTTTTAATTTTATTTTTGAAACTGTCCACAAAAAAAAAATAAAAGATGCAAATCATTTATAATGAAGTTTAACATTTAGTTTCATTATTTGTCCAGTCAAGCAATGATAGACGTAGTTGAAATTCTTATGCCCGGTTACACCATGTTGATTTTATTCCTTTTTCAAGTTTCGACTGCAAGTCAAATGAGGTAAATTTCAGAAATTAGATTGAATATATTTTCTCAAATTGACCTCATTTGTTGTGTGAACGTAAAAAATATTTTTCTTTTGCGGTAAATTGTTGATTCTCTTTTTTACACTTGCAAATTTAACCCAGTCAAATTTGCAAATAAAATTGCATATAAGTTTATTAAGCAAGAATGCCGTTCACTCCCTCCTAGCGCTAAGCCGTGCCGGTCGTTTTGAAGTTTTGTTTTAAGTTCTCTAAGTCTTTAAAAAAAAACTTGCTTTTTACGCCAACAGCTTAAAGACTTACATGCATTACAATAAAAACATTAAGCTGTCGTTAAAAGCAGAAGTTAAATCTAGCTGCCGATTGATTTTTTTAATTTTTATCGAAAATAACAGCTTACTTTCGAGCCAAGTGATAATTTTAAAAACGGCGCACGAATAAAATTTAACTATAATTGCACACCATCCAATATTCCCGCCTTTTAAAGAATTTTGAAAATGAAAAAAAAGAAAAGAATGATCCACCCTTTTTTGTCAAAAAACAAACACGTCTTCTGTCAATAAGGGTTCACATTTAATAATTTACCGGACGACCAAATGACAGCTCTTTCCTTAAAAAGAAATATCAAAACCATTTGAAAACCACCCGACTGATGTTAATCCTGCCATTTTGACAGCTCTTCGTCCTTTAAGTTAGTCACTGTGAACCCCCTTATTATAAATTTAATTGACAAGCGAAAACCAAGCATAATATAAGCTGATGTTTGAGATTAATAATTTGACGTTTCTTCAAATGTTTTAATTTACGACCTATTCACAATGGAGTGTTTGCTCGCCTGAGTTTGACTTAGTTTTTTACATAATTTGGTGAAATAATTAGTATGCTTATTTTGAGAATTCATACTAAAAATATTCATTCATTGACAAATGTCAAATTCTATGGATCGGACGGCCAAATTGTGGGACATCTGTGACATGAGCTGTCATATATTTTGTCAAAAAAAATCCAATTTCTTATTTTTGACATTTTGTGAAAGTAAATTTATATGTTAATTGGTATGAACTATAGTATTACTTTTGAGAAAGGACTTTAATAGGTTAATTGGTATAAATTGGTATGATGTATAACAAAATGTACACATAATGGGCCTTACTGATAATCAAATGTAATGTTGAGGTTTAATATTGTGTTTTTGTATGCTACACTCAGAAAAAAAAGTTAAAAAAAATTATACTTTTATCCAACAACTTTCGTAGGTTAAAATGAACCCAAGTACCTAAAATTCTTAACTCAACAACTTAAATTGGTAAAATTTTAGAATGCTGTCAAAATGACAGATGACAAAACATATGAAATGTACTAGAATAATAAAGAGAAAGCAAGAAAGTATAATAATAAATTTTAACAAATTCATTTGTATATTATTATACTTTCCTGCTTTCTCTTTATTAATATTTTTCTTTTTCTTTCTTTCCTGAAATGAAACACCAAAAAATGTCTTCTGCTATTTTTATTCATACTTTTAATATTGGCTGTATTATTATTATCTATATTTATTTTTCGCATATTATGTTAAGCAAAATCTTACTGCGATTAAAATTGTATCTACTGAAGAACACATTTTTCCTCGCAAAAAATAGGAAGCCCCTTAAAAATAATGCAGGTTTGAATTATTTATTATCGATTAAACTTCAACAACTATTAAATTTTCTTAGTTTATGCTTACTCTCAGATCATAAATTTGACATTTGATTTAAGTTTTAATTACCTTTTGAAACACATTGATTCCGAGTTTATTTAAACTTTAGTTTATAAAAGTAAATTCATATCTTCATAATTTATATGACAAATTATTATAAAGGTTTTTTTTTTAAACTAGGAGTAAAGGCATCCAAGTAAGCTGACGCACTAACAAAAGTTTCTGAATGAAACCAGGCATTATTTTTGTTTGCAATGAAATAAAGTGTGTCGTTGTCGTCTTATTCGAAATAGAATAATTGCCGCTCGCTCTTTTGTTTTTATATCAACTCAACACACTCTGTCTGTGCCTCGTCTCCGTTTAGAGCTGTCTGTCTGTTATGTCGGCATTTGCTGCTGCTATAATTTAACCACCGCTAGCTACAACTGATGTTTTAATTAAAAATTCTAGCCGCGTAAATGCATATAAGAAAAGTTTTTTTTTTCTTTTTTTTGTTAAATAAAACAAAAGTCTTTTACTTTTCGCTATTGAAACAAGCCTAGTCCGAGAGACGTCGTCGACGAAAAAAAAAACAAACAAGGTAGTAAGAAGAGGAGGGATGATAATATTATAAGTGGGAGATTTTCTTCCCGCGCGTAAGTTTAATTGTAATTGGGACGATTGTCCGTTTCAAGTTAAAAAAAAAAAAAAAAAAAATTACGAGTAAAGAGTCGCCTTTTGTTGGTCTATCATTAAATTAAAATAAAGAGACCATAAAAAACCACAATTTATTTGTTAAAAGCTGGCATTTGATTACGTCTGGAATAATTTGTGTGTTTGTTTGCTATTTACTATAAATGCCTACTTACATTAAGACTATACAAATACTTAAGCATTACACAAATAAAAAACAAGAATGTCATTGACAGTTAAATTTCTTTTTTTTTATTCCTAACAAAGTTGAAGGCAACAAAAAAATGTTTGTGGCAAGTTAAATTTACTATTTAAGGCCCAGAATCTAAGATTCTGTTTTTAGGTCAAAACCTGCATAAGCAAACGTTAACAGCGGCTAACCTATTAACCAGTTAATCCAGATCAATCCTAATGGCATTTAGTACAAAATATTGTTTCTCAAATCGGAAGTTAGGTTTTTTGGCTGAAATGCAAATCTAAGTTGGGATGAAACTTTACTCAGCTCATAAGGATTAAGATTTAAATTGGTGTGAAATGATACTCTGGTGTGAGTTGATACTGAGAATAAAAAAAAAACAGGGTTGTCACTTTGAAATTAATTTGAACGAAAAATGTGCTTCAACGCTTTATCCTTCAAAAAATAGCGAAAAACTTAAAATGCGGTAACCCATTCAAATACAAATTTACACTCAAATACAAACTTTAACAAAAGAGTTTCAATTTGATGCTGAAATTGACATACAAACCTAAACTCTTTTCTAATTTTAAAATGTCGGATTGCCATCTCTCAAACAGAAAAAGTACGCGGCAACAATATTTGAGTACAGAAAAATACTAAAAATAAACAAGAAAGTAGGAATGAAATCAAAGGCAGGGAATTTTAGACTAAAAAACTGACTATAGCAATTTCTCGAAAAAAGAAGAATTTGTTTTGGGCATTGAACTCGAAAACTTTGATCTTCGTGTACTTAAAAACTCCACGCGTTTTTTTGTCTATCTTCAAAAAGATTTTTTGTCCCTGGACAATAATCTTCTTTTGATTCTCTTGTTACATTCTTCAGGATTAATTTTTGGTGTGAATATAGCATTTTAATTCTTAGTTAGTTTTGTACTGGACGCACTCATTAAATGGACGCACTCATTTATTCACGTTCAGTGAATAAAGTGACAAATGTCAAAAATGAGAAATTACTATGGAATCCATATCTACAACAGGATGCAGTCGTTCGTCGCTTTGCGATTAAGGGGGGTTCACACTGACTAACTTACCGGACGACGAGCTGTCAAAATGAAAAAATGACAGTCGGTCGGATGGTTTTCAAATGGTTTTGATATTTTCCCAGGGAGCGAGTTGTCATTTGGTCGTGTTATAGCGTGTTCAGCGAGACAAAGGGAAATGTCAAACAAAATCTAGTTTATATGCAGTGGGAATGGTCCAACGAGATCTCGTAATCTTGTTGCGAAATCTGGTTGGTGTGAAAAGGCTATAAGCGTTGATACTGCTCATCAACTAGATTTTGTTTGACATTTACCTTTTTCTCGCTGCTAAAAGATGCTCTAATTGTTATACAAAACACAAGAATGTTGTATGAATGTGTCTTCGCTAACAAAATCAAGTGAATTTTAAGGAGATTTGTTCGTAATCTAGATTACAAGGAAGATTATGAAAACTGAAAATGTATGGGAAATGTAGTAGATTTCGATGAGATTTCGTTTTTTTTTGCACGAAATCTACATTATGGTTCTGTTTTGAGCAGTTATGTGAAAATAAGTTTTGTTACTTGTTGTTTTTTTTTTATGATAACAAATTTCTCACACAATAAAACAAAAAAACTTCTCATATTCTATTACGTTTTGATAATAAATAAATTCTAAAAAGATCAAAATCTCATTGCCAAATGGAAAACCACCATAAAGTCCCCCATTTTGTTTATCATTTGCATTTTTCCACTGACGTTTCTTAACTTCAAAATGTGTTATTATAATTTGCGACCTATTCACAATAAAAGGTATGTTCGATTGCTTTACTAAAACAAGTGTAAGGATCCTTAAATCAAATAAAAAAAAATGTTTGTAGATAACTCATTCAAAGCCAAATAAAAATAAAAAAAAAAACTTAAAAACTTTCTAATCCTAAAAGAATTCCTAAATTCAAAAACAAAAACCTTATCATTATCTTCATGGCTTCGATATATAACCAGTGTCGTCGTAGGTACTTATTATATATGTATGTGTATCGTACTTTGTTTTTAAACTTAATGTTAAGTAGTTACGTGAACTCATTCACATATGGCAAAACTTTTTGGCATATAGGTAATATACCACAGTCTGTCCTGTGTGCACTCTTAATGCCCCATCACCAAAGCTGATTTAGCATACTTTTATCACAGACTTTGGAATTTAAATTTAAGATCTTAATGCCATGGCTATAAAGGCTATATAAAGAGTAAGATGTAAAGGTATATGCCATCATATACATACCTATCTTGAGACACTCAATTTCCTTATCGCCACGCCAAATAAAATTCTTTAAGTTTGCCATGCCGCAACAGCCAGTATTACCAGTATAGCAGAAGTAAAAAAGAAAACAAAAAAAAGTGTCCTTAGGGAGGCATATACAATTTAAAGTCACCGTTGAGACTTCTTGGGGCAAAAATGCGAAAGGGTTAAAGCTTATAATAAGGACAACACTCCAGAGCCCATCATATACCAAAAGTTAGAGCTATAGTATGAATGGCAAAAAAAAAATTATAAAAAAAAAACAAAAACAAAATAGAACAAAAAAAAAAAGAACCCATGTCGGCTGAAGATACGGTAGGTAGGTAGGTAAGGGACACGATGATACTCGTACCTGCACTTAAATATTAAGGTGGAAATAAAGAAAATCTCTCGGCGCTCGGAAGAGGTTCGTTTTGGTTTTTGATGTAAGAAAAAGCAAAAGGTAAGGTGTTGGATGTTGGTGCCTGGCGCGTACCTCACTCATGCACACTGCGTCTTGGGGGTACTTTTTTTTTTTTTTTTTTTGAACTTGTTTTCTTTGCTTTTATATCTCTTCGTTTCTGCTGTACCAAGACCAACCACGTGTCTATGTCTATAAATGTACAAGCTGTGTGTTCTGTTCTGCTCCTGCTAATCCTGAGAAATCAACTCGTTCGTTGGGAGTATCTATACGTAGATTTGTGTATGTTGCAATGTTAAACTTTGTTCTTTGCGCGCGTTTTATCCCTCTGTTCCTGTTTTTTCTCTCTCCTATGTATAAGGTACATCTCTGTCTTACTTCATTTATTATTTTTTATTTCCTAACTTTGAAGGATAATTCTTCTTGTTTGTTACTTCGATGGAGATTCCTAGTCCTATACATATCCCTCTACCTACTATTATACTGGTGAACACCAGAAAAGAAGAAATGCACCAACACGGATGGAAACGACAGAAGCACAGTGTACCCCATCAACTCATTTACACGAGTAGGTGAGGTATGGAATTGGAATGAGATGACGGTGATGGAGGAGGGGGGGAAGATACAACTTTTCGAGCACATAATGGGGTGGAAATCTTTGAGAGCTTTTGGTAATGTCTCCCTCAAGAAGTGCTATTTGCTGCACTCTGTATAAGGTAAGGTACCCATCACTATAGGTAGACTCCCAAGCTGTGAGCTATAAGGATACTTAGTGGTAGTTTGTTGGGGCAATCCATTCTAATATAAATGAGGTATAGAAGTGAGTTGGTATCTTTGGAGGATGTAATCTAAGGTAGGAAGTGACAATTAGTAGAGATAGTATAATTTTTAATGTCTACATTAAAAAGTTCTGGGAATGTCCCGTCTTGGATTTTCAATTTAAAAAAATTCAAATATTTTCAATATTAAAAAAAAAATTGCTCAATTTGGGGAAAATTTTCCATAATTACTCTTAAAGAAATTGTGCAATTTCTCTTAATTCGCAATTTGTAAATGATTTCTTTTTAATTTACATTTGAAATTAAGGTGCATAACAGATTATGACAGTTTTATCATCATTTAATACGACTTTCACACCGAATCATAATCTAGATTTTGTGCAAAAAGTACGAAATCTCATCGGAATCTACCAGATTTCCCATACATTTTCAGTTTTGGAAATCTTGTTTGTAAATCTCCTCGCTAGCGGAGACACATTACACATTGTTCCTTTTTTGTATAACAGTAAGAGCATATTTAAGAACCTGGAACAAGGGAAATATCAAAAAAAATCTAGTTTATATGCCGTGTGAACGGTCCAACGAGATTTCGTAATCTTGTTCAGAAATCTGGTTATCCATAAGTAAACGAACAGAACCAAAAACTACCTGACCACTGTCAATTTTCTATCAATTGTGTTTTTGACACGATAAATTATGTTCTTAAAACTTCGTAATAAGTGGAAATCTTGTAATCTAGATTAAGAGGAAATCAACTCGAACATTTGAAAACCATCCGACCGATGGCCATCCATCTGACATCTCGTCGTCCAGTAAGTTAGTCAATCTGATGCGATGCTCAATTTCTAGCTAAAACTAAAACCTTTTTTCGCTCTACATTTTAAATGTTTTTTAGCTGCTTCCAAAAATTGTCAAATATGCCACAATCATCATTCTACAAACCAGATATTAAATGAACATTAGTGCAATAAGGATACATTCCCATTGCTCTCAAGAGCTGTGTTCAACAAGGAAATAGTTAGAACAGGACAGAGCAGAATAGTTTCGTGTGAAAAACGTCAAAACAGAAAAACAAAACAAACATATTTGACAGTTCTCATGAAACTTTTCTGATTAAGCAATAAACTAGAACAGTCTAAAAAAATCTCATTGAACAGCAAATAGTGATACCTTTCTGTTCCGAACAGTGCAGAACAACGTCATTGAACACAGCTAGTAAGTAAAGAATTTATAAGACTCTGATCTTACAGTTGTTGTCAATAAGTGTGTTCAATAAGTTGTTCATTGAACGAACAGAAAAACCTCATTGAACAGCAAAAAGTTGTACTTTTTTATTCCGAATAGTCCAGAACAACGACATTGAACACAGCCAAAGTAAAGATCATGAAACTTTGATCTTACAGTTGTCAATAAGTGTGTTCAATGATGTTGTTCTGGACTGTTCGGAACAGAAAAGTACAACTTTTTGTTGTTCAATGAGTTTTTTCTGTTCTAGTATGTTATAGTTTGCTGTTCAATGACGCTGCCTGTGATTTTCTGTATTTACCTCCTTTTGAGTCAGAACAGATCAGAACAAAGTCGTGAGAACTGTCAAATGTGTTTGTTGTTGTTTTCAGTTCTGACGATTCTCACGAAACTGTTCTAATCTAACTATTTCCTCGTTGAACACAGCTAATATAAAGAACTTAATGCAACTCTGATTCAGCTGTCAGCTGTCAAAAAATTTAGAAGCTATCTTACTTTTCATTTCAGCTGACTCATAGTCATAAGAGCTTTTAAGTGGTAAAATACCTATAGCCGGTTTCACGAACATTTAACAGCCTTTTAAATATTTAAATGACGGTTTTTGTATTGAACAAATGTCATTTTATGATTTAAAAGCCGAAATATTTATAGGGCTTTATGAAATTGGCAGTTTGTATACACTTTCAGTTTCGGCCTGAATCTTAGTCGAACTTTCTCTCGAATTTTCTGTACAAATTGCATACAAAAAAATAACAAACTCCCACTGTTTTGAATCACGTCACTCACTATTGAAATAAGTTAAAAATGTCAAAAACTTTGTTTATATTTGACACTGTGTGCCTGTCAACTTTGTTTTTAGCACGAAAGAACTGTCAGTGTCTAAATAACAATTTAATTAAAAAAAGAAACCAACAGATGGCTCACCTGTTACCCAATAAAAACCTTCATACCTAGTTTCTTTCCATTTAACAATTTTACGTACTGCATGATGGCTTGACATTAACTTGATTGAATGCTTATTATCACAGCTATACACAGTTGATATTTTAATGCATTTAAACGGCTCTAAATAAGTTATTAAATTTGCAAGTTCGTTTCTGCGACGATTATATCCTCTCATGAAAGCTATAAGCTCCCTCTGCCTTAAATATTAGGGACCATTAAACATTCCTCTGGATAAATTATTTCACTTCAAAGCGAAATGGTAAAGCCATCACAGTCCAAGGCTAGGTTAACTCAACCCAAGAAGGGCCAGAAGAATTAAAAAAAAAAAAAAAACAAAGACATAAATCATTTGATATTGGTCTGACTCCTTCCATAGCAATTGCATTAAATCCCACAAAGAAGTATATAAAGTGAGATTGCAAAGAATATTAAGCTCGCAGCCTTAAACCATTCGCCTATGTTAATTACCCGCCGCATATCAAAAACAACCAAGGAAGGGGCAGTTCCAGCACAGAACAACTATATACCTTCTGAAGTCACCCGCCTTTTAGTTGGCATTGCCACCACAAAAATGGTATAGGACGCCAAAGGCGCAGTGGAAAGAAATATCGCATTATCTGATTAAAAAAAAAGTTTCTTTTGCTGCCATCAGCAGAGACTGGCTGCTCTGTGTCGCTCTTGCCGCACGCTCTCTTGCATTATATTTAATAGCCTTTTTGACAATAATTCATTCGTTTAACTATGCAAAGCGAGAAAACACGAGATTTTTTCAAGTAGATTGCGTTTTCCCAGTTGAGTTAAAAAAATAAAAAAAAAGAAATATGTTATGGCTCTCCTCTCTGATAACAAAATCAAATATGAGAAATGCTTCCCTTATGTCCTCCTCATTCCTCCCTACCAGCCACCTGTGTGAAAGTTTAATTCCAACACATATATTTTTTTAAATTTATTTTCATATAAAAACAAACAATATAAATAATGTGGCGCTACTATATAGTTTTTATGACTGATGTTGACCCACAAATTTAAATGCAAGTAAACCAAAAAATGTTTATTGACTATACCTTTCAGCTATCCGGCAAATACCAATATACAGTCATCTTTTAGTTCAAGAACATAAAAGAGAAATTTATCATTTCCTATCAATCATTTTACATTGAATTTAAAAAGTGTCATACAGTGGTCCAAATTGTATGTCTGAATGGTCTTAAATACAAACATATTTCATTGTCAGAAAAAAAAAAAAATATAATAAAATACTAGGTTTTTTGTGCTTTGGGTTATTCTGTGTAAGTTCTGTTTGCAAAACTTTTTTTTCAAACTTTGTACAAAATTGTGTCTAAAAGATTCTCTACATTCGACTTTTAATCAAAGTTCATATGCTCCAAAATCAGTTATCAGAAATTTTCTATTATTTGTCTAAATTATTCGCAGCCAAAAATGTTCTATTCTTTACTTCTCAATTTGTGAAAATTTGGTTTCCAAAGTTTTGCACTTTGTGTCCAATCGTAAATTTCAAAATTTTTCACTAGTGACTCCCAGCTGCTCTTTGATGGTCGACAAATCCCTTGGTTGATCATGAACTCAAATTCTTGTTTGGCTGTCTTTAGCTGTTCCGGAGATAGACGCCTTGCTTTTGAAAACACAGGAGGTCCTTTTGTTTGGATGTGGTGTGTCACATTGTGCTTGGTTTTAGCCAACAGATTCGTCTTGGTGATGTCTTGAAATTCATTCAATAAATCGTAAATGAATGAGGACGGATTTATTGCTTGGATGTTTGCGGCACTTGAAGATGTTGTTGCGCCAAAGCCATGTGTTTGAAGACTTGTTTTTCGATCAATTAGTTTCTTATTTTTGACATCAACTAATAGATCGAAAAAGGAGAGGAAATCGGAACCAATGATTGGCTCGGTGACTTGGGCAATGATGAAAGGCCAGGTGAAGTTTCTTCGAAGACCAAGGTTGAGGGACATCAAACGTTCTCCATAAGTTGGAATTTCAGTGCCATTTGCTGCATAGAGAACACGGTTCGATTGATTGTTTCGCTTTTCTATGATTGATGGTGGAATGACGGAAATTGTGGCTCCAGTGTCAATGAGAAAACATTTATTTGAAGAATTCTCATTGACATAAAGGCAACTTATGGTGTCTGCGGGCTGGCTAGTCGCTGATTGCTGTCCGCAAATTAGTTTCCCGTCTGAAACTGGCAAGGTTCTTGGCACTTTTTTGCTTGTTTGCCAAATCGACGGTGGTAGTAGCACATTTTTTGATTTCTTGACTTCGATTTATTCCGGATAAAATTTTTGGAACGTGAAGAGCTTCGGCTTCTGGATACTTTAAGTTGCTCAATATCCTTTTGAAGAGAAGCAATCTGATTTTTTAACTCAGAAATTTCAGAAACGCTGGAAGGCTTTGAGACAGAAACAACATCTGAATTGGAATAAACGTCAGAAATTTTATCTGCCATTTCTGCCAAAGTCTTGAGGTCTTGGTTAGCACTACACGACAGGATGGACTGGGTGGTGTTTGGGAGCTGCTTCATCCATAAGGTTCTGAGGATGTCTTCAGGAATAGTGGATGACGCTAGCTCTCTCATCTTAGAAAGCAGCTGTGTTGGTCGTCTTCCATCGAGAGTAATTCCACTGAGAAGGGTCTGGAGTCTTTTCTGCTCAGATTCTTGAAACGCTGCTAGAAGTCGAGTCTTCAGACCATTGTATTTTTCTGTAGCAGGAGGGCTGGTGACTACATCTCGAACTTCGGTCAGGACATCTGCTTCAAGGTTTCCAACAAGAGTGAAATATTTTGTGACATCAGATATGATTGCACTGGTGTGGAACTGGGCTTCAAGCTGGAGGAACCACAGGTCAGGGCTCCGCTTCCAGAATGATGGCACTTTGATGGAAACTCTGCCAATAACCTCTTCTTGGACCTTGTCTACGGTGTCAGGCATTGTTTTGGTGTCAACTGTCGTATGGGTTAATGATGGCACCTTACCGTTGGTCGGGGGATACCTTCTTAACTGTGTGTGAATGTTTTGTGTGAGGCACCTTACCGTGGGTTGGGGGATACCTTGTAAATTGAGTGTGGTACCTTACCGTTGGTCGGGGGATATCTATAAGAGTGTTAACTCGGGGTCACCAATGTGGTAGCTTCGGATGAAAGGAAACTACTTCTGCGAATTCTTAAATAGAACTGATTTATTTTATTTTTTAAGCACTATTTATATTGTTTACATTCGATAAACAAACTTTGCACAGAATAGGTGATTAATATAAAATTTGTTCTTAAAGTAAAAATGATGATTTTAAAACTAAGTGGAAAATACAAAATTATGAATTTCATGAATCGCCACACGTTCCAAAATTGTGGATTTTAATTTTTAAGGTACGTGTTGAAATACAGTTTATGAATAACTGCATCTGTCGAAATTTGGTCTCCAAAATTTAACAAAATCGCTGATTTCCCAATTTTGCTTGTTTTTCTAAAATTCTTTACAGTAAATCTAATATTTTGTATTTATTCATATTCGGTTTGAGGAATTTTGAACTTAAAACAAAGTATAAAGTGAGTCCAAATTTCTATTTCTATGATCAAAATATTGTGTTCAGAGTTTTTAATTTCAAAACTCAACTCGTGTCAAAATTTAATGTCCTATTTTTTGTGCGTTAATTTCAAACTTTTGCCAAACCAAAGCTTTCGTGTGACTAGTATCAGTTTTCTGAAAATCTATTTAAAAATTTTTAAATCTTGATTTTTTACGTTTGTTTTTTCAAAATTCCTTTATTCAAAATTCATATTTCTATATGTGACTGAATTCTGACCAGTTAAGTACTTAGAAAATCTAAATTTCTATACATTTTCGTCCAAATTCTATATATTAAGACTCTGTTAAAAAAATTTAGTTCTCCTTTTTTTTAGTTCAATTTTCACATTTTAGAACACTAGAATTTTGAACAGGAATAAAATTGCTAAAAACAGTTTTGCCCAGCTCTTAAAGTCAAAAACCATCTCAAACTCGTATTTAATCCATTTTTTTCACTAAATCGACCACTGTTTGCCATTGGCGGGATTTTTGGAATGTCACTATTCTTATTCTTTAAAAACCAAACCTCTTCTTTTTCTTTTATACCTAAACAAAAAAAAATATTGGGAGCGTTCATTTTATGGCGTAAAAACCCCAAAAGCTTAAAAAAGTCAGTTGAGAATAAATGTTTGTAGTTTTTTTTTTATTTTATATTTTATTAGTTTGGCTCATGCATGCATAATGTCATTAATATTATACGAACTAGTAGTTGAGGAGGAGGAATATAATATACAAGCAGAAATCTGTCCACAATGCTAATAGATGTTTGTGCACAATATACTTGGAGTACCATATACATTGTTTCTGTTGCCACCGGCTCTCAGTATCTGACTCTGTGCTTTGACTGTCTCTGGTCTGGTCTCTGTGGCTATACACAAATAAAATACAATAAAATGTAATGAGTATATATATTTTACCGGATGCCTCGTGCTACCTGATTTGAATTGTTAAATACGCTTAAGATATCTTTAAATACGAATTTTTATTCTTTTATCTTTATCAGTCAGTCTCAGTATTAAAGGTATATATATTTTTGCCAAAACGCGACTTGCGGTTTTTTCAGCAGTTGCGTCGGTGGTGGCGGCAGAGTCTTATTTTTTGTTGACCTCTTTGCCAATAACACTACTTGAGCAATATTATAGCGGACTCTCTGAAACAAACTTACTATATTCGTATATACAAAAAAAAAAAGTATATATGCAAACTAAGTTGAGACTTTTTTCAAAGAATAATGATGTCATCAATTCAAAGCTGAATTATGTCCTTTAATACTTATCCATACCATTCGATTGTGTTAAAGTGAATTAATCAACTTTAATCGATTCATCGATTGAGTAATGCAATTATAGCGACTGTGTACGATTAAAATAGTTGTTTATATGCTAATTAAAAGAATTAAATAATGATTATAATTGCAGAGGCTATGAATCAGAAATTTGTGTAATTCAAAGTTAATTCATTATCTACAAAAGGTTTAATATAGGTATTTTTATCAGTTAAGCAGAATGTATACTTTCACAGATTAATTGAGTTGATATTATAGAGTTGAACTGCTTTGAACAGAATGAAAAATCGCCGCATCACAAAATTTCATAGACAACACTATACCGGGTGTCCCTTAAATATTTTTACAAACTGAATATGGTAAAAACCCATGTCAGAATATTAGGGAGCGAGCGAACAAAATGGTATGTTCCAAGAACTAAGCTATTTTAGTTGGTAATAGCTAGAAATTTTGCACTCAATTGTGAAATTGATCGTATTTCTTTAAACCAAGACAGCTCGTTAGAAACTCCTTAAAAGAAAAAAATCTTCATATTTTGGCATGGAAAATGGAATTTCCTGACCTCAATCGTGTAGAAAATAAATAGGAGTCTATATTCTGAGATATTACTAAGCTAAAACTCTCAAATTATTAAGTTAATGGACCAAATAAGGACCAGAATGGGACCAACTTCATTAGTGTCTTTGATTGGCTCTAAAGTTAATAGGTTAAATGCCATTATGACCAATAACGGATCCTAACAAAACATTAACATGTTTAAACACAATATTTTGTTTAAAGAAATGAAAAGTTCTGTTTTTAAACGTTTTTCATCTGTTTGCATTTTTTTTTTGCTCCCTGTGTTGACCAGGCAGGTTCCTTTGCCTTGTTTTTTTTAGATTTGTTCCATTGAACATCAAAAACGAGCCTAGATGCGGCAAGATTTCTGTCATGCCCCACCTCATGCCCCACCTCAAATCCAAATTGAGTATCTGGTTTGTTATTGTCTTCCTCCGCCCACTTAGACAGAGCACTATTGGCAACCTTTTCAAATACATACTTTGCTGAAACTTTGAAGAAAACTTATCGACCGGAGATTCGCCAGATTAGAGCTATACTTTCCTTTTTATAGAAGAGGATATGTACCACGCACTGGATAATATACATTATCATTAATTGGTAACGTAGGGCGTTGTTTACACTTGCTGGAAAAAAGCTCCTAACGCCTCCACTTTTACCAATCTTTTATTTTAAAGAGGTCATCCTTCAAGAAATTCTTATCTCGATCTATGCCAGCTGTTAATCTAATCTACAGATCCCGAGTGTCCGTAAATCTTTTAAGAACTGTATTCAATATTGTTTTTTTTTATTTATTTGCTTGATAAAACATTTAAGGCCTTGATAGCTTGAAAAGTGCCAAAAATGTTTACTTGGGGTTTTAATTTCTTATCAAGCATATTAGCGAAAGAAAAAACTTAGACCCTTTATGCACTTTTTGAACGTTATGAATTTAATGTTGTTTTTTTTTTTTTTTTGTTGTATTTTCAGGAACCGGCAATACTAGCAGCGATGGAACCTATAAGCCATCATTTCTCACGGATCAGGAACTTAAACATTTAATATTAGAAGCCGCTGATGGTTTCCTTTTTGTTGTATCATGTGATTCTGGTAGAGTTATCTACGTATCAGATTCAGTTACGCCGGTATTGAATTACACTCAATCCGATTGGTATGGCACAAGCCTCTACGATCACATACATCCTGATGATCGTGAAAAAATTCGCGAACAACTTTCCACACAAGAACCCCAAAATACTGGACGTATATTAGACCTCAAAACGGGCACAGTGAAGAAAGAAGGACATCAATGTAAGATTGATTTCTGTGATTTTTTTCTGTTCAAATGTATTAATTTTAATTTTTCTTTTGTTAAAGCTTCAATGAGACTAAGTATGGGTGCTAGACGTGGCTTCATCTGTCGGATGCGTGTTGGTAATGTTAATCCAGAATCAATGGTTGCCGGCCATCTTAATCGTTTAAAGCAACGCAACTCACTAGGACCATCACGTGATGGACAAAATTTCGCTGTTGTCCATTGTACTGGCTACATAAAAAATTGGCCACCAACCGATATGTTCCCCGGTGTACACATGGATCGATCCGGTGACGATGATGTGCATTCATCGCATTGTTGTTTAGTTGCGATAGGACGGCTGCAAGTCACCTCAACAGCATCATCTGATCTAACAAGTTCCAATAATCAATCGGAGTTTATTTCACGTCATGCCATGGATGGAAAATTTACCTTTGTCGATCAACGAGTCTTGAATATTCTTGGTTATACGCCAACCGATCTATTGGGCAAGAGTTGTTATGACTTTTTTCATCCAGAAGATCACAGTCATATGAAGGAGAGCTTTGAGCAAGTGCTTAAGCAAAAAGGTCAAATGTTTTCGTTGATGTATCGCTTTAGGGCGAAAAATCGAGATTATGTTTGGTTGCGAACTCAGGCATATGCCTTCCTCAATCCCTATACCGATGAGGTGGAGTATATTGTTTGTACAAATAGTTCAGGAAAGTAAGTTGTTTTACTCCTCGATTCTCCCAATTTGGTATGATCTCCGTATTAATCAATTCTTTGTTTTGTAGAACAATTCATTCCACTGGTCATGAGAATACCACACCAGATCATTCAGAACATGTTTATGTAACGCCAGGAGTTGACTACACTCTGCCACAGGGTGCCCGGCGAGATCAGACTCCAAATTCTTCAGCTGGCGGTACTCCTCAGGTTGTGTATAATACTCACAGTATGATTGGTGGACATAATATACAACAAGGACAAAATAATGTACAACAACAACAACAACAACAACGTCCAGCAAGTGCACAAAATCCTGTACCTTATAATTATGAAACGGCAACGCATTCACCATTAGGGTATGCCTGTTTTTGTTTATTTGATGAGTTTTTTTTTAATGAAGAGTTTTTATCTTCTCTTTTAGATATGGATCACCTGGTGCTCCCACAGCTAATGCAGCCCACCTCGCAAGAATACCAAAAGCAAATACATCCCCAACACCAGCAGCGGCTGCATGGTCTCTGAGACAACAGCAGCCAGTCACAGAAGGCTATCAATACCAACAGATGAGTCCGTCTAGATCACCGAGTGGGCCAACCTATACCCAGCTAAGTGCTGGCAACTCTCGTCAGACAACAGCCTACCATACAAGTGCTCAAACTCCGCAATCAAATGCGGGTAAGTTATCAACATTTGAAAATGGGTATGAGTTTTCTTTAATCAATTTGTTTATTTCGTTCAAAGGAATCTGGGGATGGCAGAACTCTGGTCAAACTGCAGATCCTGGACCTGGTTCAAGTGGGTCGGGTGGAGGGCATCCGCCACCTGTTGGAAGTCAATCACATCATCCGCCTCATGTTCAAGGTCAACCACAAGAACTTTCTGATATGTTACAGATGCTAGATCAGAGTGGAACTACTACTTTCGAGGATCTCAACATCAACATGTTTAACACGCCATTCGAATAAGGAAAAATAAAAACCTCCATTTGTTTTTTGACAGATTCTAACATTTTCTATTGACTGGCGCAACGAGTCTGAATCAAGTCTCTTTTTTTAGAACGAAGTTCTTTATTTTTATATTAAGGACGACACCGAGATCAGTTAAAGACGCAAAGACTTGTTGTTAGTCAACAGGATCTGTATGTACATCTCATAAACAAAAAAAAAAAAAAAAAAAAACTTAGATATTATGTATATTTAAAGAGAATTAAAAAAAAAGGAACCTTTCGCGGGGAAATATTGGAAAGCATTTTTTCGCTGCATTTTGACAAAAAAAAAAAAAAAAACTTCTGGTTGAAAATAAAGACCTGTTGGTTAAATTCCTAGTTTAAAAAACAAATTCAAATTATTTTAGTTGTACCTACACAACGCGACGACGCACAGAATTATCCACCTTTTCTTCTTCTAACGGCTATTAAGTGCAATCATTGTATTTTTATTATTTTTTTTTTTAGAAATGATTTTTAAATAATTCCAACAAGTTTACATTCATTACGAAAAAAAGGCATATTCATGACATCTTTGCTTTTCATTCTGCATAAAAAAAAATCATTTCGCTTGCATTCAGCAGCGACTGCTCAATTCAGTCTCTGGGATGTACATACATACATCAGGGGGCAGTTGAGGAGTTTATTTATATATTATGATGTTCGTTGAAGTTAAAGCCCACAACGAATATTTTCTTTTAATTCTTAAAAAAAGCATAAGTTAAGGATATAATATTTAATAAACATTCATATTTTAAAATAATTTTTATAAATAAAATATAATGTATCATTCTTTTTTTTTCATTATACATTTATACATATAAATATATATATTTACTTTTTTTTAAATTTAAATTAACATGATATTAAAAAAAAACAAGTATTTATTAAGTTAAAAAATAAAAAAAAAATAAGAAAATGTAATAAATCTTCAAAATAAAAAAAAAATCATAAACGATATAAGTAAATAATTTTAAATAATAATATTAAAGAAATTAAAAAAAAATAAAAAAATTAAATATGGAGAACAGAAATATTTAAAATTAAACAAAAAAACAAAACAAAAAAAAAAGAGATCAACGTGTATTTTAATAATTTCGATAATTTGTATTGTGTGTGTAATTTGTCATGCTTTGCAAATAAAAAATGAAACAAGTAAATAATAAAAAGAAAATTAGAATTTACGAGTATTTTTTTTATCGTTATTTTTCCTATTTGTAAAATTTCGATAGCGGGAATTATTTTAGGAAAATGGATCATAAATTTCAACGGAAAAAATATATCTCGGTAACTAATTTTCCGTCGAAATAGATTTGTTCCCTCTTCATTTGTTTAGAAGAATTTAAAACTGAAAACAACAATTTATGCCTTTCTCCGATTATTATTATAAAAATACAAAAGTAAAGCTTTGTTTTCTGTTTTGAGGAGAGAAGATATCCGAGAATGTTGCAAAATGCTTGAAGTTGATTTCAACTTTTTGGGCCTCAACTTAAGCTTATCGCTTATTGAAGAATAGTAATTTAAACAAATCTAATAAGTTAATTTAAAGCTTGAAACATAATGCGAAAAGATGGCAACAAAATATTCATTGGAGGCGCTCACATAAGGTATAAATCATTCAACCTTATTGTCAGTTTTTTCGCCTATTGTCAGTTTCGGATGAAAAATCTTTCATATTCGAATGACTCGCCTTTTTTGAAACATTCAATTCAGACGGAATGCAGCTAAATTTTGAGTTAGTGTGAAGGCAACAAATGTCTTGCTAAAAAAATTCAAAGATTTAATTTCCTGGAAGCTACTCTATTTAGTTAATGCAAAAAAAAAAAAAAAAAGCGGGCAGCAAAGTTAACAAAATAATGTCTTCATGTGACTTTGCTGCCATTAGGTGTGTTTTCGTGGCAAATCTAACCGCAGGACAGTGCAGAATAGATAAAGGATCCAATACATATCACACAAACAACATCGAACTGCCGATAAAACGAAACGTTTAATACAGCCGCTTATAGATATTTGACATTTGAAAAATTGGAGTTGGGTTTAACTTTTCATTTTATCGGCAGTTCGATGTTGTTTGTGTAATTTGTGTTAGATTATACTGTACTGTGGATAGCTTTACCAAAAAAAACACACACCTATATTATATTTTGGCGCTAACTTCAGAGTTGCTTTAAGAAAATGAAATATTTGAAATTTCAAGATGAACGTTTGTTGTTAATTGAAAAAAAAAACACCCTTTCACTAATGATATGCAAATGGTCTATTGTAATCTTGATTCTAATGAACATCAGATTATTTTAACCAATTTTTTTGTTTTAATCTACCATAATTTTCACTGGGTTTTTTGGCACAAAAACACCCTTTCACCCTTTTAATTTGAAACATAAAATAATGTTTAACATTAAATTTAAGCGTACGAAATAAAAAAACTACACCCAAACAGCGTAATTGATTTCACATTTTTATAATTTCAAAATCAAATAATGTTTTCGACTCGCTTCGAATTCGATAATATAGTAATTCGAGGCAAATTGAAAAGACGATATCGAACTCAAAACGATTCGCTTCGTATTCCATAATCGGGCAACTGAAATTTTTCGTGATTTTCGATAAACTTTATCTCAGCGACAATTGGGATGAATTAAAATGCATTGAAGGCATTAAATTAAAGCTTTGTTTTTAGTTTTCAAATGTTTTTTTGGCTGCAGAATAATTTTTTAATTTTAATTATTGTTTTGTTAGTCAAATAAAGTGGAAAATTTTTTTCGTTTAAAGGAATAAAAGTTGCAGTTAGCAAATTAACTCCGCTTTTTTTTCGTCCGATATCCATCTTAAAAAAAAAGTACTTTTATCATTATATCCCGATAGCTCAATATCCATTCGTTGTAAAAAAAATTCAAGTCCAGATATGAAAACTTCAGTATATGTTACAATTAGTGATTGAGAGCATTAGTCAATAGGTTTTTGTTCTTCACGAGCTAGTTGTGCTACAAAATTTATTTTATTTAATTTATACACAAAATCCATAATCTTAATTCAAACAAACAAAAAAAAGTTACTCATACGCCACAGTGACCATTTTAGTTTAACTTCAAAAAATAATTTTAAAAAATGTCTACTAAATAATTAAACTAGTTCGCATTTGCTGACCATACACTGACTTTCAACATTATAACTTTACATACATACTATGTAAGATATTAACCGCATTCCTAAACACAAGATATGTCCAAGGCTAAACTCATGTAAGGTAGTTATAATAACCCACAAACCCTTAAAGTGTTTTAAATAAGTTTTGTTATTGTTTGTAACCACTAATAACCTCAATGTACAAAATAAATCATAACAATAGAATGATGGAATAGTTGGCGGAGCATTTTATTTACCACTTACCGGATGGGTTTACGTATTGCGAACATTTTGTAGTACCAAGTACTAATGAAAAAAATCTCTTTAGAAAAAAAACTATCACAATCATTTATCATAATTATTTATCATGTTTTAAAAAGAGTCAACTAAAGAAAGTTTGATCCGGCAAACACTAAACTTCGACTTCGAATAAAGGAACCGGGTAAAAAATTGAGTAGGTAATTGTTATAGCTGCCAAATGATGCCGTTCTTGTTTACCTAACTCCATAACGGTAATATTTTCATTATAAATGCCTTATTGTTTATTTTGAGCTTTTTGATCGGCTTTTTTTTGGTTAAAAATAAATACATCTATGTGCGTCATGCAATTAAAAGTTGGAGGTTATTGCAAACTAAAACATCGAAAAAGTAAATCATTTTGTTTTCATCGACTGATAAAGTACTTGTACTGGGTATCTAGCACGTAACTTGATACAATCAAGTTAAGTGTATACAACCCTATACACTGGGGCAATACCAAATTTGGTTTAATCCGAGTTATGTATGTCAATTGAAAACATTCGATTGAACAAATTGTGTCGATTACACTCCAACTCCATTGTATCAAATTACTCACATTAGTTCGAATTGTACCAATTTTGTTTTTTTTGGCATATTTGCTTAAGCTAATATATTCGCAATAAATAATCGCGTCAGTTTTCAAATTGACGAAATGCTAAACATTTTTATTCTTTATTAAGCCGGGCAACAATTCAAATTTTAATTAGTGTAACAGAACCAAAATAAAATAAAAAAGTAAAGTGATACAAAGAGTTGGAAAAGTTTTTACTGAGTTAATTTATTTTCTCACTTCAAGGTCCGTTTTACGAAACATAAAATGAAATGCAAATAAAACGATATTCATGACATAAACACAGCGACCCCTATCGTGAATGAGATTTCCCGGTGAGTTTTTTTTTTTTTGGGAAAAGGGCTCTTAATCGGAAAATTGCTGGGAAAGTCGATCCCATTTTACTTTTTCGTTAGTCTTAATGCCAGAAGAGCAAATTTCAAGCGAAAACGGAATTAAATTCCTGGAATATATTTGGATTGGAAGCCCTTTTCCAAAAAAAAAAAAAAATCCCCTAGAATTTCGATCCCTAAAGGGGTGCTTGAATTAAAAAAAATAGTGCAGTAAATAGAGAAAATAACCTCGGAATCGTGATACTGTGGTTGGATTTGGATATTTTTTCGGTTTGGTGGAACAGACCCCGAGTTTCCAAAGAGAGAACCCCCATGGAACCTCCCATGGCAAATCAATAGGAATTTAAAGACCTTTCTTTTGATGGATCACTCGATTCAATATGGAGAAGTTGGTTTTTTCGTCAAAAAATATTTTTCAGGTTTTGAGAAAACACCAATTTCTCCCGATTGAATCGAATGATACATTTTTAGAAAAATGTATTCATTTGCAATTCACTTTTGCAACCGAAAATATTTTTTGATCCTTAGATGCCGAGGTATCTGCATTTGAGGTTTTTTTTTTTTATGGAAAAATTTACTTAGAATCAGTTTTCAGATTGATCTACAAAATATCCAAAACGAATTGTTTTATGTTGCAGAGTAGTAAATCATACAATTAAATCGCACTACTTTAACTTCGGAGCGAAAAATGCTCTGATTTTATACGAATCGGACAATTTTTGCTTCGAGGTATTAATCCGAATAGCAATAATTTTGCGAAATCGGAGAATTTTCCGCTCCCATGGATACTTCGATATTGTCGAGTATAAAACAAATGTTAGATTGCACATGTCGCGAAGGTTTTTTTTTTTGTTGGTCCCGATATCTTGATCAGGTATAATTCACGGGACGTACATAAGTCCCAAAATCAATTAGAGGCCTCGGACCTTGCGCGACTTAACAAATTTGAAGTCCTTCTTACATTATGTTTGTTCCACACTCGGTTTGACACTGCCGAATCTAGTCATATTTGGTAATTTTTAGTCTGTTGTCTGCTCCCAAATTACATACTTGTGCTGTTTTTCGTAGAAGAGAGCGCTCTCATTAGAGTAAGAAATTTCCCCACGTTATATTTTATCGTGTGGGAGGAATGCACATCCAAAATAAGATTTCGAACAGATCCGAAAGTAGTATGGAATATAATAGCGACCTATCGGAAATCTCCAGGGGGCTATTACGAAACTAGAGGTAAGTCAACGATACTAAAGTAAGCGATAGTCACGACAAAGAGCGATTATGTAAAACGAGAAAGGCGTTTACAATATTTTGCCAAATAAAACGGAAAAAAAGCATTTGATTTTGGTCGCAACCATCGTCCCGTCTATTTAGGAAATTCAAAAACGAAAGTCCAACGATAGCTAAATGGCAGTCGTAAGGAAAAACGATTATCGTTAAACTAAAACGATTTTCGTTATACGTAATCGCATTTGAACGATAACAAACTAATTTTAACGATAATGGTTTTACAACACAGGCGCCCTGATACCAATAAACTTGGAGGAAAACATTCCCTGGGTATGTACGTTGCCATTTTTTTTACGAGGCAAACATTCGCAGGGAATTTTTTACTCATGATAACCCCCACAGTTTAAATTTTAAAACTATGATAGGGCACCGCTCCTTGTTTGTCAGACCTCTCCGTATGTCGTCGTATATGGCTTATAAGAGTCTAAACGGTGCTTTATGTACAGGGCATACCTACTTTGTGATTTTGTAAACCTGAAATTTTAAATCCATTCAGTAACAAAAAAAAAACAAAATATAATTTTCTCACAAACAATAGAAAACAGTACTTAATCCGTTTATTTTTCTTTTTCGTTATAAAGCATTTTAATTCAATGTCTTAACAATATTGTTTGACAATGTTTATTTTAAGGCAACTCAAATTTGAAATATTCCGTTTTTCTTTCTAACACTACTTAGCTATGGAATTTTATTTAATTTTTCGACAAACAAATTATTATTTATTGTGCTACGGCTACGATTAAAAAAAACACTTCAGCTGCTAATTTTATCATTTTAAGTTCTGTTTAAAAAATAGTGAGGTTCAACACAACGAACAAGTCCATAATATAGAAATAATAATAATGATTTATTTATTTATTTTTATAAAATGAGACAAAAGGAAAATATTGATTTTTTTTTTGCTTAAAGGATTTAGGGACAATTAATAATAAAATTAAACAAATCATGCGTGTTGGGCAAAACGTTTGGCCAAGTTATCACCATTAGCACCAGAAAAACTATCAATTTGACTGGCGTTCTTAATGAAAATAAATGTAGGCATGCTAGCAATGTTATATTCCATAGCGATATCTTCGCATTCATCAACATCAACCTGAAAATTAAAAAAAAAACAAAAAAAAAGTGTTAGTTTGCGGATAATTTGAATTATATTTTTGTAAGAAAATACCTTAAGAACGACAACTTTGTCAGCATATTGAGTTGACAATTCCTCAAGCCTTGGGGCGATCATCTTGCATGGACCACACCAGGTGGCAAAGAAGTCAACCACAACCAATTTGCTACCAGCAGCTTTAAGTTGTCCATCGAAATCGTCCTAAAAAAAAGAGAAAAAAATAAGTTTAAAAATTTTGTTCCAAGTATTGACAAAGTTGTTGACCTCAAATATATTTTTAAGGGAACATAATAGTATTTCCTAGTCAGTTAGATAAAGTCTAACCACATTAGTAGATAACAACAAAATTATATATTTTATCAGAATTCTTATCTTTTAACTGATTAAATAATATTCCATAATTTGTTTTTACAAAAAAAAATTGTGGTATCTCGGAAAGTGTGAAATTAAAAAAAAAAAAAATAGAAGCCAAAAACACTGCTTATGGAAATGATTTTACAATTTAGTAATACTTTTTCGTTTCGAGTTAATACTTCTTATCTATAATCGGAGGTTTTGTTATCAAATTGTGATCAGCTACTAGCATGATTAAAAATTGCTTGCTTTTGATCACGTCTTAATGTGACAGAATCTTATCTTTTTTAAGATCATTCAGAGTAAAACTTAGATACAGTAGGGGGCAAATTCAAACAAAATTGTGTGTAATTAGGCAAGAATAAAGCATTAATTTTTTTGAACAAAATATGGTATTTTGATATGTTGATGATAAGTTAGGAACACCTTATTAGCACCATATTAACCTTCGAGTCAATTAAAGACACCGATAAGTTTGGAGATATTTGGTCCCATTATATCCTTATTTGTTCCATCAGCTTAGTAATTTCAAAGCTTTAGCTTACTAATTTGCCAGTCTACAAGCTCAAATTCATTTTCTAACCGATTCAGGTCATAAGATTATGTTGGTCACACTCTTGAAAAAAAATTCTAACCAGCCGTCTGGTGTGTCATGATCCAAATATATGTAGTAAGCTGTTTTTAGGGATGTTAAAGGAATGAATTTTACATTATAAATGGGCAATCATCCAAGGCATGCCACTGGTAAAAGTTTCAAATTAGCCAGCAATTATTTTTAAAGTCCGGAAGTGTTAAGTCGAGACCCAATATCTTTTGATCCACATTTGAAGTCCTTAAAAGGTTTTTTTATGGATCCCAAAAATTTTGTTATGTAGCGAATTGTGTGAAGAGCAGATGTTAATAGGGCTTGCACACTATTCAACGAATCTGTCTTCTTACTGCAGACAATGTCGCCGCTTTCTTTGAATTATATTATATTCTTTCGCAGGGATTAACTATTTTTTTTTTGTATAAAACAAACAAACATCTATATCCTTACGTCGCCAAGGTCAAAGCATCAGTGTTGATATCATCTAAGTGGTCAAAGAGTTTACCTAACTCGGAATAAATACCAACTCCAGAAATAACAGAGCAAAATACAGTTACTTAAATAGACAATCACCAATATCAGGTATGAAATTATCCGGGGATTATTTTTTTTGGGGGGAAAAAGGCTCCCAATCGAAATATTTCAGGAAAATTGTTCCGCTTTCACTTGTAATTTGTTCCTCTGGTATTAAGAATAAGGAAAAGTGAAAAGGTAGTGACTTTCCCAGAGATTTTGAATTTTTTGATGGATTCTACCTCTTGCGAGAAATGGACAAAACCTCTAAGAATCAGTTGCAGTAAGCCGTTTCGAACTGGCAGAAAACTAGGTCTTGATTTTGTGCCACAAGATTTAGATATTTATTTTATATTATTATTTTGACCGCAACTGTATATCAGTGAAAAGTTGCTGTACTTTTTTGTTCAGCAACCCTGTAGGTTGAACTTATTTTGGTTTTCCTTTTTTCTTAATATTAATTTAAGGAAGCTTTATTTTAAAACTTTTGAGATTCAATGTGTCCTACACCTATCTATTAATATTTTTCATTTATTTTTTTTAATGAATTCCGATTATTTGCAAATTTATGACCTCGATGTTATCATTTAAAAATGAGCATATATGCAGTCTATTTTCAATAAGGTGATAATTTTCTTTTTGTTTTTCAGTAAATCATGATTTATAGCATTAGCATACAAATATTTTTATTTATTTTTTAATAATAATAAATTTGACTGAATGCCTTTAAGACTTTGGGTCTTTTAAATGCGACCTGCACCAGTAAGAAGAATTAGAATGATATGAAAGAATTTTGACTGGTACAGTAGATTTAAGAGTCAGATGGTAATCATCTCATAAAATCAAATGGGTAGCGTCCAGTCAAAGCTGAGGGATAGAAAACTACTGCTCAGGCTGGGCATGGAACCCCATACTTCTGAGTTAGCAATAAAGCACTACACCCACTGTACTATTGCCACCCACATACATACATATATGTATTTATATAAACTGTTAAAGTTGTTGCTAAGAAAAACTAAAGTTTATCTTATTTAAATTACATTACAAGCTAAACCAAAGTTCACAAACAACTATAATAACCTGTTTCGATAAGAGCCCAAAATGAGATAATTTATCAAATTTGATAAAGTTTTTTTTCATTACACTCATTTCGTTTGACAGCTCATTTTCTGTTTTCTATTGTCATTTTTGATTGGTAATCCGGAAGAGGAAGAGCTCTCCGATGCTGGATGCGAATAAAATAGCAAATCACTTCTGAAGTTTCTTTGTCACTGTGTTTGTGATATAAATACCGGAACAAATTAACTAAGAATATTTGATTGAAATCCAAATACACTGTTTTTACTAGACTTTGACTTTGTAATGGTATTTCAAACAAAAAGTAACTTTTCCTATAGATCTGGATGTGCTGAATTATAAAATCACCATGAAATGGTGAATTCTAAGCTTTTAAATAAGCTACATTTTATCAAATGTAGTTATTTTCGTTCTTTTTAAATATTTTGGTGCACCTTATTTAAATTTTGTAAACCCAAGTGTAATCCTAAGATATCAGATATCAGTCTTATGCACAGATTTGTATTCATGATGACTAGACTAGAAATTGTGTTATTAGGGGGTTTCACATTCCTTACGTTCAACGGACATTAAGTACTTACTTTTTCGAGGCCTTGTTTGGTCAGATGTAACTGAAATTTCAGATTATCAGAAAAATTCAGTGACATCTGACCAATCAGGGTCCCCAAAAAGTTAATACTAGCTGGCAAATTCGGTCCGTTGACGCAAGGATTTACTAACTTATGGGCCAGTTATAGCGATCAGTAAAAAGCTGTCAGTAAAAATTTTCTTTTGAATAATGTTGAACAAATATTTGACACATGAAACTAATACCAATCGATGGTAAATCAATTGAAATATTTTTTTTGCCAAAAAAAAAAAAATCCCAGAAAAGAATATTTTGTGCCAAAAAAAAGCATTTATTTATTTTACTGATGACAATTTACATTTCCAATTGGTATTAGTTTTATGTGTCATTTTTACAAATGGTTTTAACTGATAGCTATAACTGACCCCTTACCTTTACGTAATTTTAACCATGGCGGGGGGACACTACTGATCATCAATAAAACTAAAGAAAAAATCATCAAAAAATAATGAAAACAAATAAAATGGATATTTCTAACAACAAACTTAACCATATTATTTTGACACTTAAATTATGTTGCCGTGACATTAGGGCCAAATTTCACTATTTGTACCCTATGACACTTGGAGAAAGTACATAAGAGACCAAATTTTAACGTTTGGCGTTATGTTGCTTTTGGAAAGCGTCAAAACGCCAATTTAGTCTTATGTCACTTTTTTTTTTTTTCAAATTAAATAATTTTGTAAAGAAAACTGCTGAAAAAGGTGACTATTCATTGAACATACTCTTAATGGTGCATTAAGGTTTCCTGAACGATAGTGACGGCGCAAGGATATAAGTCCATAATGGACTTATGTCCCAATGTATCCCAAATTTTTCTACATTTAAGAGTCGGAAGGAGCCGAGAAACCAACTATGAGCGTCAAAACAGTGGGGTATGTTTGGGGAGGCATGCTGCCCTCCTGCTTGGGTTCACTATAGGATTTGGGGTAGGTGCGAAGTTGGGGGATGCAGTTTCTTTCGCGCTTAAAGAAGCTGGATTTAAAGCAACCTCGCACCCATCCCAGATCTTATAGTAAGCCCAAGCAGGGGGGTTGCAGCATGCCCCTTATACATATCTTACTGTTTAGTTTATACGCTAATGGGTAGGGCGTGGAGGCCTATGTCTCGATGGGCGGTAGTCGTGAAACATAAGTTCCCAATTCGTTGACGTGAGTCTGTGCGGCTAAACAGATATGAACTCCCCTTTGGTAGGCAATGTATAAGCAATCATGTTTGGCCTTATGTCTCAAAAGCAGCCCAGCAGCATTGCGGATTATCAATCGGAAACGACATATACATACATATTTGAATCTATTTTCTTACACACCTCTTTGTATCTGTGATGCTGTTTATTTCCCTCTCTCCTTAACAGGAGAAATTTGTGGGATGTGTTCATAAATATTTTGGTTAATTTTCCAACTAACTTCGTGGAAATGAGGATTTTCTCATTTCGAGTTGAATATTTACAAGAGAAATTATCTCATTTAAAAGCTTATTTAAATTTGTCGAAACAGTCTGCTAAGGGTCAATTTGTTCATCTTTAATTCTATGATTATTCTAAATTGTTAATCGTCGAATGACCTTGTAACAATTTTTTTTTCAAGATAATTCAATAGAATACCATAGATTTAGCTAATCAACTGATTGCTTAGCTTTGCCTGATTAGCGCCATTTAACTAGAAACTTAACCCACTGTAAACAAACTAGCCCTAAACGAGCACCATGTTGTACTAAAATTAAACAGCTGTTTACGGCTTAATCAAGACAGGAGACAGTTTTGATGGAACAGAAATACATATAAGCGAAATAATTTGAATAAATGCATAAAAACAATCGAATTGTTTCTTTTTTTATTTTTTAGAATATGTTTCTTAGGTATATTTCTTTATTTTCGAGAATCTAAAACGAATCAAGTTTGAAAAAATGCTTTCAGCAAAAAAGGTTAACCGGACAAGGTGTCACCTTATCTTATTTTCTTCATAGATACCTAAAATATTTTTATTATATAAGCAAAGTATAGAAAACTATATCTTTTGCTGGGTATACATATCACGATAGTGAGTCAATAACAATGATGAAGGTGCTAGTCTTAACTTTTAACTGGTAATGATGACGATTGGAAATTTCCAGACAAGAACAAAACTATTTCATTAAATGATTTTTATTTTTATTTAACTGTCATCTTATGAGTCATATAGTACTTCTAGATATGTAACCAAAGATGTTTTCCATCATCATGACACCACAAACTATTGCCTCATGCTTTAAAAAGAATTTCAAAATTAATAAAATTTAACTAGGAAAGATTGATTACTCATTAAGTCACGAATCTTTCTATTGGGTGTGAGGAGGCTGCAGGGAAACAATATTCTGTTCGTGACTTTGTTTTGCCAGATTCTTTTGCAAAATACAGCTACACATGAAGGTTCTCTACATATACATAACAACATACATCATCTCCAGCAAAAATGCTTAGAGAATGCTTTTGAGAAGTCTTCTAAACAAAAAAAAAAAAACAGGTATACATATCAGGGAAATACTTAATTTCTTGATAATATAAATGTGAATTTTGTTGTTGTTATAATTTATTATTTTAAAAGATGATGTAGCTGGTAGCTATGTTAAACTTAAGTTGGAAACAATAGGATTTGAAATGTTAATCAAAAAGTTCCAATAGAACAAATACAAAGACAAGGAAATAATGGTTCACACTCATATTATGAAATAATCAAATGAGTCATTACGTCATTAAATGTACTGATACAGACGAGAGAGACCGAACCGGCCCCAGTGGTTTGGTTTGGTTATAGCTGTGCTTTTTTGCTTCGGCACTGCCGACACTTCCATGCCTCTAGAAAAGCAAAAAGCAAAAAAAAAACACAACCTCAAGTTGTATTTATATTGAAGAACACTCGCTAGCTAGATACCCGACCATATCGTAGTTAGTAGGCAAATCGATATTCAAATCTTTTGTGTAATTGCATGCACACACTGGGTAAAACTAGGTCGCAAGTTAACCATAAACTAGTGATAAAAAAGTAATAAAAAACAAAAAAAAAAAGAAAAAAATCTGGCCACGCACACCGAACGAGCGCAAACTTTGCTGCCTCCCTTATAAATATTTCAATGCCCGAAGCCCAATCCCAACCTCAAGAGTTGTAAATCAAAATCAATGATATCACACTTCATTTCATGTCATGAATGAAAATTCACTTTTTTTTTTATATCAAATTGCCAATAATTAGAAAAAAAATCTTACAATGTCATTTTTTTTAACTATAATTTCAAGGGCACACATCACATTTATTTACTGTTTGAAGTTCAGAAAGAAAAATAAAAAAACTTACCTTGCTCTTTACTTGGTACACCATTTTGTATAAATTAGCGGGTGATTATTTTTTAATGTAAAAATAATTTTTTAGAAAATTAATTTTATCACTGGGACAAACGGACACAACTGCACTGGTCGAAGTTAAGTTAAGGAATGCGATAGTGAAGATTTGTTGCGGCGCAAAGTATTCGTTAATTTTTTTTTTACGTACGTTGATATGCGATGGATTGGCAGTGTTGCCGTGAGAGGTTTCAAGTACAATGGGAGTATCTGAATTTTATGTAGTGAATGGTACCTAATATTGTCACAGAAGATAAAACCTAGTACGCAGATTTCAAATACCCCGTTCTCAAGCAAAATCCAATAGTCGAGTGGGTATTTGAAGACTGAAGGTGTGTTTTAATATCTTCTATCGGGATCAGGATCTGGAAGTAAAACAGATATAAAAAAAAACAATTTTGTTTTTGTTTTTCCCGTGAAACATTTTATACGACATTTTTCTGATTAGTATGAAGTGGTCCCGTGAAATAAGGGCAAATCATGGTATTTTTGACTTATGAAACTTTGAATAAGGGACTGAAGTTAAAATTTAAAGGTTTGGCCTTGTGGTCGCTTTCCAATTTGGCCCAAAACACTTGATAACACTTATTTTTTGATAAATTTATAAGTTAACACCGAGGGAATGTTTCTATCGGAATTTTTTGGTATCGGGAACATAATTTCCAGGGAAATTCATTTGTCATTTCATACTTTTTTTGTTCCCTGGAAAATAATTCCAGGCAAGATTAGTGAGGGCTGAAAAATTCCGGTGAAAAAAAATATTTCGAGGGAATTAAAATTTCCCTGAAGATAGGACCCATTAAGTAGGTACACAAATTGTATAAAAGTAGACAAGTATTTTGCTGCAGAAAATAACCAAATTTATTTGGATAAACTTGTCCTAACGTCATTGTGACTTTTAACTTGTCTAGTTGTATAAATGGGCAGTAGGTCATTCTTCTTGTTGGATTTAAAAGAAATCCAATTGTTGGATTTAAAAGAAATCCAATTAGAGAAGATGGCAACTTCTGTCTCATTGACATTTAAGAGGAAGTTCAAAATTGAAAATTCACAGTTTGAATGTACGTCGCAATGCGATTGACCGCGATGTCTACCTATAGGGAAGTTTTTTTCTTAGTTTCATACTCAACGTATAGATGGCGCATTGTGCTGGCAGTTAAATTTGAAATGATTTCTGTTGGATTCAATCTTCCATAGAATTTTATATTTTTAATTTATCTTCTGCTCAGTTAAAAATATTTAAGAGCAAGTTGTGTAATTTTCGATTCTACTTAGAGAATATTGGTCTTTTACTTGAAACAATTGATTTGTTTTGTTTGAAATGAATTGCCGCAAGCGAATTTTTCACGTTCATATGTCCCAAGCTCAGCAATTTAGCAAAATTAAAAAAAAAATTATAGTTTTGTATAAATAAATAATATAAAATTGGCTAGCCGCAAGATTTTTTACTGGCTTCATAATTTTAGTATTTTAAATCGCTTTATGCGAATGCTCTTGAATGCACAACATTTTAGATTTTTTTTTCACTTGGACCACAGATCCATAGACAAATTAATTTAAAGTTTATCCGACGCGCTAGCTAATAATATAGTTTTCGATATCCGTGTAAGAAACATGGAACAATGAAAAAATGGTGTTAAAAAGTGTTAAAAATCAAGAAAAATAAGTGAAAAGTCGCGAAAAAAGTGTAGAATACCTGAGAAAGAAACATGTCGAACGTGCAAAAAAAAGCGTGGTGTTTAAAAGTTCATTCACCAGTTTTCCATACTTTTTAACGGGCTATTTCCGTGGTATTTCGTATATTTTTCCTTTAAGTTTCACGCTTTTTCCACAATTTTGTGTGTTATTTAAAGAAATAAATAAACTTAACTATACATTTTTAACGTTTGCTCTGTGACTTTTTTCGCTTTTTGCAGCGGAATTTTACGCTTTTTCCGGTGGTACTTAGTACTTTTGTCACCTTTTGTTGCTATTCTCTGCAATATGCCGTGATCTTTCATCAGTATTCCGCGCTTTTTCCCATGGCAATTCACACTTTTTATCACGGTATATGATTCATATTTTTTGCGCAACTTTTCACACTCGCTTTTGTGACTCCATGCATTACTCTGTGACTTTGGTTGTTTTTAAACTCTTAAATTATAATGCACACATCACAACGCGATCTGCTGTCATTTTCCAACCCAGCATTCCATGTTCTGTTTCTATCGTGTATCCGGAAATGTCGTTTTTTTTTGTGATTTTTTTTCAATGCATGAGAAAACTTCTCGAGGCCATGATTTTCCAAAGTTTTAAAAGTTATTCTGTTATTCGAAAGGGAGACGAATCCAACTAATCAGAGATCATTAAAATTGGTCATGCAGTTCTTGAGTTATAAATAATGTAACTAACCTGACATTGTTTTATATACTTAAGAAGATTTGGTTGTAAGAAAAATCTTGAAATCTTTTTTGAAGAGTGTCGGAAAAACAGGCTGCTCTTAAGGTCAACATTTGTTAGCATTCCCTTTCATCGCAATGTCAAATTTGATTGTTTCCTCAAGTTTCATTTTGCTACGAATACATTAAGTGACACATATCCCTGCTTATACATGGTTACTAGTCAAAAGTAAAAATGTATGACCTAAGTAATCTAATATCCTGATCCTGATCTAATTTGTATTGAAATTTGTTCTGCTAATTTGCATAAACCAACTGCAAACAATAAACCAGATTACTTATAAGACTTTCTACACATTCAAATACTTCATGTCGTGCGATGTAAACGACATAAATCCACCCCCTAAAATAAATATGTGCTATTCGTAGAGTGAGTGCTCTATTAGCTCTGTGAATTTTCTCGCAGTCATAATACCAGAATACCACCAACACTCGAACATTTTTAATAACAAACAAACCCAAAGAATATATTAAGGTTTTTGTTGTTGTTATTGTTGTTAGATGAGGGGACGATAAGGATGTTCACGTTTTGTTTCAATTATCGGTAGAACACAATATAGATTCCAGGATTACACAAATATCAAGTTCCACCCCTTCATTTTTTGATCATCATCCTCATCATCATTACCATCTTCAGTCCGTGTCTCTACTCTACCTACTGTCTCTCTCTCTCTCTTTGTTTACACATAGATCTCACGTTGTGAGATCCTGTGATTATTAGTTCGATTATAATGAAACTTATCTCTCCCACTGAATGAAGGAACAAAAGCTGTGTTTATAAGGATCTAATTTCTGTGTTTAATATTGAAGTGGAAAACATTTCTGAAGTATTTACAAAAAAAAAAAAAAACAACAACAACAAATATTTGACTTTGAATGGAAAGAGAGTGTAGGCATGTGATGGATGTAAAAATTTTTTGTTACTTCCAGGAAAAATGCCGAAAAAATTTTTTTAAATGCAATTATCTTCATTTCGGTCTAAGAAATACACACGCAACAGTTGATTGACATATCGTATGCGCGTCAAAAGTTAATCATTGTCAAATGTCAAAAATATTGATTTTTTTTTTTGCATATAATTTTTTAACGGTAGAAGTATTCGAAAATTATTTCAGGCAAAACTTGTAGATCATACGATTTTCTGCAAATAAGCTTCTGGTACTCGTTTCCTCCGACTGATCACTCAAAAGACATCGCTATTTGAAAAAAATCGTAAAATGACGAAAATGTCGATTTTCAAGAAAAAACTAAAAAAACTGTAAAAATACGATATTTTGTAACTGATCACTCGTATTGAAAAAACAATATTTTTGACATTTGGCCCTGAATAAAAAAGGCATTCTTTTAAACAAAAGGCAAAAAGGAGAAAATTTAATTAAAAACGAAGAGAAAATAATGGAATTTTTTTCTAAATAATAACTCAATTATAGTAGCTTTGAACAACCATAAGATTTTTAAATCCTTCGGACATTAACCACATGTTGTGATGGACCCTTAACAGCACCTTACAAGAGCTTCTCTACTTCAGCAGAAGTGGTGAGTGGCGCCCAATTGAACCATTCGATATAGCCATTAGAGTTCATTTTTATTTTGATCCAAGATCAATATTTTCAAGACATTATTTATAGCAAGAACTAAATCTATTTGCACACGGAAACGAAACATCAAATTGTTTTAGATATTAAGTAAGCATTTGTTTTTTTTACAGAAATTTGGTTCCTATACAATTGCAAACAAAGATCAATCGGTTTTTAGTATCGATTTGCAAAAGAAAAATAAGTAAATCTCAGACCATTTCAAAAGTAAATCGGCGTATTTTTTTGTACTAATTATTCAATACCTACTACATAACCAAAAAATGCACGACTTGGTCGCACGTACTTGCTCTTAGGTTCAAAGTTGCTGTGAACGTTAAAGCTTTTTTATATATAGTTTTTAAAAGTTAATAATTAAGTTTACACTTCTTATAAAATACTAACACTACTTTACATATCTTTAAAAAAAGTGTAGGTTAGGTTAGGTTTATATATATAATTACTCAAACTTTTTTTAAAAAAATAGTTGGCTTGCGGTTTTCAAGAAAATATTAATGCACATCTAAAACTAAAAATTTCAAGAAATACAGTCACCCGTTTTTGAAAAATTGAAAAAAACTACTTTTTTAAAATTTCTGTATTTCTATAATTTTAAAGTTAATTTCATCAAAATCGGTTTAAGTGTTTGAGAGAATCTTAAAAATAAAAAAAACGTTTCTATGGTAGGTACCGTTATTAACATTTCTAAAAACATTTCTTTCATTTCAAAAGTACGGCCTTACAAACAAAAGTAAATAGAATTTTTTTTATTAACATTGTTGAAGCCGTTTTTAAGAAAATTCAACTTTTTCACACTCATTGTATGGCAGGTACTGTTAATTTTAAACCTAAAAGATTGCACCCCCCCCCCCTAGGGAAAATGTCCAATATTTCTGTAAAAAAATGGCATTTCACTTTAAACTGCATATTCTTTTTAAAGTTTAATCAATAACGCTTACTCATTTGTAAGCCATTTAATTTATTTTTTGGGTGTAATTCAAAAAGTTTTGAAAGCTTTCTTCCAGTCCATTTTCGTTTTTGAACGGCATTTAGAGTTTTTGTTAATGAGTTCTCCCTCCAGGAATACCTGTCAGCAAACCGTTTATATTTCCAAAAATATTCCCTTAAAAATGTAGGGGCAAGTACAAAATGGCCCACTATACCATTTTACCCGGGCGGTAAGGGTGCCATTTTGCCCGTTTAAGGTATTTTTATTTAACTTTTAACACCAACAAAACTGGAATAGTTCTAGGACAACTTATTTTAGTAAATCAAAAAAAAAAAATACTTCAGCTTTTCATGCAATTTTCCGAAATGCAATTTTTTCTGCAGTTTTTTTCAATACAGTTTTCAATAAAATGTATTAAGTCAAGTTTTAGAGAAGAGTGGACACATTTTTATCTGTCAATTTTAAATAATAGCTAAAATTTGCTCACATTTCGTGTATGTCCGTTATGCCAAAAAAAAAAAAACGTCAGATTTGTATAATTATGTTCGACTTCTAGCTAGGGGCCCATTTGATATATTTATAGCTTACGATTCTTTGCCAATACTTTTGTTTAACTTATAACACTTATGTTTAAAAATAAAGTGAATTTCATACAAATAGCTAAATTTCTTGAATAAATTTACCCTAACACTCTTCGAACCCAGCTTATATTCTAAAAATTAACATTCTATTGCTCACTCCCCTGTAAGGCAAATAAATAAATTAGCATAGGTTTTGCAAATTGTCAAAAAATTCGCACTTACTTTGAAAACAATATTGCAAACTTTTGCAATCTGCATTTCAATATTTGAAAACACAAAACAAAAAATGAAATTTAAATCTCTCTAATTGTAAATAATAAACAAATAAATGATCAACCCTACTATTTAAATTATATTATTTGACAGGAAGCACACGTTTCGCTTCAAATGATTTATAGACAGAAAATTACCATAAAAACAAAATCAAAACATTCTTCTCATGGCATTATGCGATGACAATGCTCCAAATACAACAAAAAAAGAAAATCAAAAACGAAGGGATGACAATGTCCTTACAAACTACTTATGACACAAAATCCCTATAATAAACGTGTGCATCCGTAAATTAAATATGCAAATTATGATTGTTAATATGGGAAGTCAATTTTTTTTTTTCTTGTTGAATTTTCTAAAAAAATATAAAGAACATTAAAGAGAGATGAGAGGATTCTTATAAACGAAATGCATATTTAACGAACCGAGAAGTGAAATGCTCTTTTAACATTTTTAATTTGAAGGTCGTTCGCGTCTATAAAGGATTAAAAAAAAACGGAAAATTATCAACCCCCTTGACAGAGATTAAAATGTTGATGTTATTATTTTAAAAATTATTTAATCCTTTGAAGAGGGTTTACCAATGGTTTGTGTACAAATAAAACGCCTATAGGTACCTATGTCGGTTTTTTTTCGTCCTAGTGATGAATTTTAATTCTATTATGTCTCTTTTAAAGTTGTGGATTACTTTGACTAAAAAAAATAAGGTTGGTATTTTTTTACGTTAAGCAGTTAATTATATCGGATTAAAATTTAATTTTTTTTTCTCTGGAAATAAAAAATAAAGGATTGGGACAAATCTGCGGCACACTTTAAAAAGTAGTATTTGATTTTTTTTTTTAACCTCTCAAACAAAAAAGAAAATTGTTTCACCACAAGGACCTTTTTTCTACAATAGACTGCCACTTTACCGTCACGAAATGTTCTATTCAACAGCCCCTATTCTATTTTTTAAAATACAAAAAATAAGGAAAAATATTATTAGTTCCATTCCATTCCATGTGTGTATGTGTGTGTGTTATACAGGACATAAAGGCTACCCATATAGAAGAAGAAGTGTCTTTGATAATTTTCCAATAAACGATCGTGCTCGTCCTTTTTGGACAAGATCCAATAATCGAGGTTTGATTACCTTGCATGGCTTCTTCATGACAATTGTATGAAAGGACACTCTGTCACTTGAAGAGGCACATACTATACGACGACATTCAATGAGAGACAAGCAATGAAACAACAAAACTTGAGTGCGAATTGCATTTTTGTTCGACCCTCTTGACTGGCGTTATTGTATATGTGAATGGAAGAATTATGCCTTCTTCACGGTTCAACTTCGCATGCGGCTCTTTGGAAGGGACTTTTACCATTTGTTTGAATTGTTTATTTGAAAACAATAGAGAACCAATAGTTGATAAATTGCGTGCGGTCAGCTTCTGGATGCAATATTGTGGCACACACTCTTCACACAAAATTGTGAGTTCATTTGCCTAGAAACAATAATAAAAAGGACTCAATGTTAAAGATGATTTTTGTCGGTAGGTAGGTAGGTTAGGTATACTATTCAATGTTCTACGAACTGGAATTTGATAAATTGTTGATAAATAAACGACCCGTGACTGAAGTGTGAACAAAATAGCAAGGACATTATAAGGTTTGAGTACCAAATACATACGTTTAGATTTATATAGAAGTTTGCTGTTGAATTTTTTTTCAATAGAATTCATTTTTATTTTATGTTAAAAAAGCATTTTTATCGATTTCTTCCTCACCAGTATGTATCACTCGTTTTTGTAGAGAAATGGAAAGTGACGTTCTACAATCTCGCCATGCAGATGTGGCATACGTCTGCCTTCTTTAGTACTCACTGATAGAAAAGTTGACTTATGCACACATTCGTGCAATGTCGCTGCAGTTTTTTTTTGAAGAAGTAGACGTAAAGATGACTCAAGTGTCAAAGTATACTCAAGTTGATAAAGATAAAATCGACAAAGAATTAAATTAAAGCACTTGCGTTCTTCTAACTCGCTGATCCGTTTGCGTCTTATACGAAAATCTGTGCCATCAGTATAGTTATCCAGTCCATTTGTGTTTTTACCAGAAAAATTACATTGAACATCGTTAGATAGTACAGTAATTACGTACAATAAAGCTTGCGTCAAATTCGGTAGTTCTGATTTTATGCTGAGTTGTTTATGATGTTTAACTAATGTTAAATCCAGTTTTTTGACCTCCTGCGCCAAACGCAATATTGGTTAAAAATGCAACAAAAAAAGACGCGATTTTTTTGCACTTTTTTCAGTAATTGGCATTTTTAGGTATGAAGGACCAGTTTTTTATTATAAACTATGTTCTACGATCTTACCCCTACAGTATTTTCTTTAATTTAAGCCCAAAACCATTTCTGTAGACTCAACAGCTTCCAAGAAACAGCTTATCGAAACATAGCAAGAAAAAATGTACAAAAAGAAAGTAGTAGAAATTAAAAGTACATTAAGAGATTTTGAATGTTAACCATAACAATAATCAAATTATTAGAATGTGTTAAACGGTAAAAAAAAAGAAAAAATAGGTGAGGGGTGGGGTATCATATATCCCCTCGTTTAGGCAGGGGAAAATCCTTCAGCTATTCTTAGAGCCAGAAACCTATTCCTAATTCTATTTCACAATAAAGTTATTTTTTATTTAGGTTTAAAGTATTATTTACAAAAAAAAATGATTATCTCGTACCCTTTTTGTTTAAAGTTTTGAATGTTCCTCTCAATTTGTAATTTAAGTCATCATGTATTTAACTCAGTTTTAATTCAATATTTTGTTCTGCTTTGAGTCATCTTTTGAGAAAAGGTAAAAATAGACTTTTTTTTTCCTTAAACAGACCTAGTATATTTTTATCACAGTTTTGAACATAATTTTAAAAAATTTTTTTGTTTAAAACAAATCCTATAAGAGCGGTAGTTTAAACTTAAAAAATAAAATCATCCAAATCGGAGCGGTTTTGACCGGTTCCGAGATAATTTGCTTTAGTTACTTCACAATACATATCGAATTTGGAGACAAAAAAATGTTCTTCAACTTTTAAATCTACGCGTCAGAAGTCAGAATTGAGAAGTCAGTGAAAGAATAACTTGAAAGTTGAAAGAAGTTTTTTAATGTTCAAAAATGTTTTTAGAGCAAAGAGGCAAACATTTATTTTTGAAAATTAAAGCAAAATTCTTTGCATTTATTGCAAACTTAAATTGATGACATTTCATTCAAACCTGCACCTATAATATGCTAAAATATATAATTAATTTTAATGGGTTTTAGAGCAGATTTTTCGATCATATTACACCTTTCTTAGAGTATATTTTTAGCGCTATAAACGGTATAAACTTTTTTCTCAGTTTCCTGAGCCAAACTGTTTTCATTCATTTTCGAGGAGATTTGTTTTTAAGAAGCCTGTAGAAGATGGCTCACTAATCTCATTTTCGCCAAAAATGCACTATGATCGTTCTTTCCCGTGGCCCTTCACGTATTAAGACATCTAGTTTACTCAAATATATCAACTTGTACTAGAAAAATAACACACAAAAAATATCAGTCTCTAGTGGTACAACATTAGAACACATAAAAAAACGCTTTAGCCAAAATTCACAATTTAAGAGTTCGTACGTCAACTCTTTTGTCTTAAGCTAAACATTCAAATATGGTTCATTATTTATATTTATAGTTATTTAAAAATTGCTACCAATCAATGATTTTAACAAAAAAATAACTGTGTGTGTATCTATGACCCTTTATGTACCTCAATTATTGTATTTTGTTCCTTAAGGATCCAAGAAAAACGAATAAAGAAAACGATTGAAAAATCTACAAAATATTTTATTCGATTTAAAATTATGTCTGTTAGTTTCCTTGAAGTAAAAAACCTAAATTCACCTTTGTGAGCTATGAAATTGTTGTAGTTTCCTCTAGATTCAGCCGGCAATAGAATTTATTATCTGGAAAAAAAAAATCTAAAAAAAAAAAAACAAAACAAATAATTTTAAGTATTCTTATATTTTTAATGCGAGATTTGTATTTCTATTAAATTTTTAACAAAAACATTACCACTACTAAAATTACTTTAATACTTAATTTAATAAGAAAAAAATACCACTTAAATATAATTTTAAATATAACTTAATACAAATAACTGGGATTTTATTTATAAAATTTATTTTTAAAATTTATTTATTTTGACAAGAAATCGGATATTTTTTTTCTTTTTTATTTGTTTTTTAATTTTATTTTATTGGAATGTGATGACTAGAAAATGAAACAAACTTAATAATAATCCGCACCGACAAAAAATCTTTAAAAATTCACCATAGGCTATAGGCACTCTAATAACTATAACTTTTTTCAGTTTTTTTTTAACAATCTAACTTGAATATTAAAGAATGAAAAGAAATTAAATTAAATTAATAAAAAGAAAATAAATTATATGAAAATTGAGATCCACACACACACACATAAATGCGTCTTATTAAAATACACCCGTTACTTCTTGTTGTTGTTGTTGTGATTGTAATGGTTGAAATTGATGACTCTGATGATGGTACAAGTTGGTTGTGTCCATTTGAATATTCCAAACATTATCCCGACCAGTGTTGCTGTAGAAGAAATCAGGACTTGAATGACCACTATCAACTTGTTGTTGTTGATGTTGTTGGTATTGTGACAGTGAAGATTGTTCTTTAATTTGACTATTTTCAAAAAAAGTCTGATAACTCTCAGAATAGGCAGGTGAAGAAATACTCTGTGAGAATGATTCATTTGGATCAACAAAATTTGGAGTACTAGTTGATGTTGTTGTATCATAAACTGTATTGTAAATATTCTCATCGAAAAACGAGTTAAAATTGTCCAAAATAGTGTTGTTGGGTGAAAAATTCTGACTGCTCGTCTGACAAAGTTGACTATTGGTCATATCTGTCAAGGCTGTCGATGATGGCAGGTAATAATCATCTGAACTGCTCGCTGACGATGACGAAGTTGAGGTTAGACTTGAGGTATCATCACAACTCTCATAAATCCATTTAGGATTCAATTGATGACTTGCTGATATTTGACTTTGATCCATCGGTGCTGATTGTTGTGTCGATTGGTAGTAAATTCCATTTGACGAAGGTGATGAATAGTAATTTTGACTGGCTCCTGATGAATTTTGATAATAAAGGATGTCATTGTTGCTAATGGGGTGGTCCTTTTGATGATTTTGATGATGACCATCATAGATGGTGGTATTGAAATGTTCATTTGCATTTGGCCAGGCATAAACTCCGGTTCCATTCGATGGATAATTTGAAGATCCATTGATTGGAGTAACATTTGTCACAATTCCAGCACACATACAACTCGAAACCGGACACTGACACTTTTTCTTCGTTGAGAAATTATCACTCTGAATTTTCGATGAATTCCGTTTTGTTGTTCCACGAAGACTACAAAGTTTATTATTCAAGGCAGCATCTCGGGCAAGCATCATTGCCAAACTTCTAACCCGACGGCCACCACCACCCAGTAAACGTCTAGCCTCACTGGATCCCTTCGCTTCGGGCCGGGGATGGTCATGGGTACCTTTGGCTTGGAAGAATATCGCATTTCCGGCTTGTCGCCAAAAGTGTGTCACCGGATATCCACAATGTCCTCTGCAAGCTTGAATCTCTAAACGGCCAGAACAATTTCTGCAGAAATGAAATGAAAAGAAACAAAAATATTGGTTAGTTTCGAAAGTTTTATCAAATTGAAGGTCTTTAATGGAGGAAATTAAATTTTAAAACTGCTAAAAACTCTTAAATCTTAAGAAGACTTGAAATGATTTCACCTACCTATTTGGGCATTGTTTTCCTTGTTGCTTCCGTCGAGCCTTGTCACATATAGCTGGTCTCAAATGTACACTATTACCATTTGGTAGCTTACACTTGGCCGTACACAACAAAACACCCAAGCAGCTTTTTTTCAAAATATTCACATTATGATTATTTGTATTTCGCATTGCCCAACCGGATGCATGTTTTTTGGCATCTTCACTTGTCGCAGAATACACTAAGCGACAATGTCCATTGGACCACTCATTAAATTCATCAAAATCACTAACCGCTGGCACAATTGTGTCATTTATATCCCAATCAATGTTAATGCGTGATTTTGTTGGTGGCGGACTAGAACCGCCATTAAGAACTGTCAACGAACTTATTATCACCATTTTCTTTAGAATTTTATTATAATTTTTTTTTTTAATGAACAAAAAAAATAAAACACAACTTTAAACTTGAATATGTTTTTCTATTGTCAACTTTTTATATTTTGTTTTTTTTTGGCATACACAAGAGGTACAACGTCCGAACCCAACGACTGCGCAATGTAAACTGATTCCCTCATCAGAAGTGACTTTCCAAAGTCCCTTCTCTTGGTCTCGTTGTGGACTGCAGTGGAGTTCTGTTTCCATGATGTTGGGCGAGTTTTTTTCAGGGATGGTTAGGTTTTTGGATATAATAGAGTTTCATAAAGGTTCCTTTTTATTTGTTAGGTTCACAGTGTAGAAGACTTACTTTGTGTGAGTGTGTAGAGTTCCTTGTGTAGAGTAGGCTTTTAGCTCCGCCTTTTCTAGTGAAGTTATCCAGAATGTTTTCAGATACAAAATTATTTTTATCCATCACAGAGTAGCAGCAGCAGTAGCAGTATTGAGTGTAGTAGAAATACTGTTAGAGGATGAGTTAGTTGAGTGCTCTCTCTGTTTCGTATGTTTTTTTTTATTGGTTTTTGGCATTTTCTATCCGAAATGTGTGCGACTACTTTTTGATTGGATGGATACACACATCACACGACACCTTTAACAAACTTCAGTCTTATACCCTGCTAGGGGGTTGATAATATGATGTTGTAATTGACTTAGGGGGGCTATAATAGAGCCCGAAAGAAATCATGCTCACCTGGGTTTCTTTGGCACTTTGCAGTATACAAACAAAATGAATGGCTTAGGTTGGTATCTTTTGCTGCTGTCATACCTACTTTACCTGCCAGGTGGGAGTTGGTATACCTACCAATCTACTACTTGGATGGGAAGCTATTGGTGGTAGGAATTGAAAAATTAGCAGCAGCAGTTGTTGTGTTGTCAAAGGAAGTTTAAATTCTTGTAAAATTTTCTGTTTTTCTGTGTAACAAGTAGATAAATGTATGTATATCAGAGGAGCGATGGTTTGGTGGGGTGGTGTGGTGATGTTAAGTGTTATGGTGCAAATCATGGGGGCGGTATAGTATAGGTATAGTGACATACCTCTACACAAAAAAAAAGGGTTATAAGAACAAAGCTGATGCTAACTATAATACTTTGTCTATACGCGACAATTGGATTGCAGATGTTACGGTATGACCGAAACCCTTTGTCTTTGTATCTATTTTTCTTCAGTTCTCTTATATAGAAAGCAAACCCAGGTGCATAATATAATTTGGTATTTCATCCAAGTCTTTTATTTAAATAAGTTTGATTACTTTTCTTTGAAAATTTTATATGTAGCTCCATTTTATGTATGTGGAGAAACTTCTACTGCCTATTTACTTCTATTTTTTTTTGTTTTTGGTAGTTAAGGTATCTACAAAGAATTAAGAAGCACTTTGAGAGAAAATTCTTTGGTCTTTTTTGTTTGATTTGATTGGTTTTCTAATTATAATGGACAAAGTGTAAAATTGAAAAGCTGAGAAAAAAAAAAAACAGTGACTATTTATATGCATATAATTGAAGTGTAATTTATGGTTAAAAATTAGTGAATTTTACACGCACCTACCTAGGCGTAAATCAAAGATTTCAATTCGCAAATCGATGGATCAATTCCAACAATTCAGCGGGCGAAGGCGAATTTGGCAACGGAACGCTCTGTGCTTAGCTATAGCCGCCTCCAGTTACGCACGCCAAGTTGGTTGAGGTCGTTCTCAACTTGTGTGCGCCACCTGTTTTGCGGTTTCCCTTTGCTGCGTACACAATCACGGTTGGATTCGAAGACTCGTCGGGCTGGTGCGTTAATGTCCATACGCTCCACGTGTCCCAGCCATATCAGCCTCTGTATTTTCAGCTTCTTGTCCAGGTCAACGTTGCTGTACAGCTCGTAAAGCTCGTCGTTGCATCGTCTTCTCTATATTCCTTCGATACACACAGGACAAAAAATCACTCGAAGAATCTTTCTCTCAAAGCAACCAAGCAAATTTTTATCCGAATCTTTTAATGCCAATGCTTCTGCCCCATACAGCAGGACCGGGATGATAGCGTTTCCTGGGTCCTATGAGAGAGGGCTTTACTACTTAAATGACTCCTCAGCTCGAAGAAAAAGCGATTGGCAGCAGTGATTCGGCAGAGTAAAAAACTATTTGGAATATTTTATCGAGCCATCCCTTTAGGCTGTGGCTCTTCATTGCAGTGCTGATAGAGTTGATAATGAAACAAAATAAGGACATCATATTTAATCTTAATGTTTATATTGGAAATATATATATTTTTTATTTTTTCCCACCAAATCACTACCAATAAAGACTCGTACAAATATAAAAATCCTGATCATTTATCATTCGCAACTATTTCTATACTTTCAAAATTGTTAGCTTCTTTAAGAACCTATAGTTAGTTTATAGTTTATCTCCTCTTAATCTTAAAAGTGTTAAAGTCCTAATTGTACGATCATTAAAGAAAAGAATACAAAAAATCCTTAATTTTGTAACTCTTTTAAGGACATGTGTGTCTTGCTCAGTAATTTTTCTTTCGTCTTCTAATCAAAATCAAACATTTCAATCTTGAAGATCAAAAGTGAGGATAACATCATACTAAGGTGTTATATGCGACGCACCCTTAAGGAAAAAAAAAACGGTACCATATAATTTATTTTGTTTATGTAAGGACTTGCCTTTTTCAATCTTAAAGATTTTTTATTCGTAAATTATCAAGACAAAAATTAGATAAGAAAAAACAACAACAAAAAAACGAACGAGTTCCGTTACGGAACTATTTAGGAAGGCTGTGAATTTTGCAACAAGGAACAAAAGACTTTTCTTAAGGACACTTATAATGTTATCCTTTTTTTTTTTTTCTTCTGAGGTGATTTTGTCGACACCTTAAGGAACGTGACAAAAGAATGAAAAAAACAACTTCATATTATTTTCCCGCGTATTAACCTTTTCTCACAAAATGAAAGAATAAAAAATAAAGGACTTTTGTTCAGGATAAAAAAAAATAAAAGGATAATGCCAAAACGATCATAATGTATAGTTACGCTTGCAACGTTTGATTTCTTTAAGATACCTATCTGTCAAATACAAAAATTCGTGATCCTTTGAATAGTATGTATTGTACATTCGAGTTTGGGGTGATATCTCGAAGGGCATCACACAACCCCTTAATTTGTTAGCCATTGTTTGGTGGTAGTGTAAAGTGCGGCCACAGCCATGGTATTTAGATTCATTTTATTGTGTATGGGAAAATGACGCTCAATTACCATGCAAACACACAATCGCAATGAATACATGTTATTATTTTAATATTAAGGAGAGAGAAGAAGGTCCTTTTGATGACGTGTGATGAGTGGAAATTTTGAATGACAATGTGCATAATCTATACCTACTGTCGCGCTGTGTTCTTTAAAAGTCATTTCAAGGTTGACATTTATGACATCGTAAATTGAGTGCAAAAGGAGGTTACGGAACAATAAAATTACTTTCGGTTAGAAGTTTTTGAAATAAATTTCAATGGAAATTCAAATATTTTTCAAATTGATGCAATGATCCTGATGATGAGAATTGAATTGAATAAGAATTCATGGTCGTAAATTTAAATTAGAGCAATTAAGAAACTAATTTTATTGATCGCGAAATCCTATGAAAATGTGGTAGGAAGATTAGCTTATTTATTGGCAATAAACAAAACTGGTAACTCTATCTTCTTTGTTTGTAAGAATACGTTGCTGTGAGAATATAAAAACTTTGTTAATTTATATTTTTAATGAAGAGATTTTTGTTGAACAAATTTACCAACAGAATTTTGAAAAGCAGAGTTCCTAATAAGGAACAATATTGACTTCAATCACTTTAATCTATTGAAATGAAGGCTCTCGTTTGGCACTTGATTCCGATGAAAGCACTTTTCGATAGTGTATTTCAAAGTCATAAAATGCACTTGGCAATATTGTTGTCCTTGTACAGCATACACAGTTTCGTTCTAGTATCTTATTCTCCACTGAATGTTCATGTAGTCGGGCCAGAAAATTACAAACGAAGAATTTTTCGGTCAAAAGAGCCTAAAGCGTTCTCATCCACTCCTGATAACGCAAATGCCTCTGCACCATACAGCAGGACTCTTTCAACTCTGTTCATTAACGTCAAAGTCGCTTTTTTCTTTCGCTCTGTCCCTACTTAGCTGCCTCCAGTTTTTCACACCCCGTTTTCATGCAAAATCGAGTAAGTAGTCGAGTTGGAATTAGAAGACAGAGATAGCAAGATTTGGACTCGACTCAACAGAGCAAGTGGGATCTAGTCGAATCAAACCCATTTCAACTCGAGACAGGTTTACAAAGGGGTTCAAGCATAGTTCAAGCTCGCTTCAGACCTGCATGTAAACGGGACACAAGTTTCCTGAGGTCATCCTTGACTTGTGTGCGCCACCTGTAACGTTGTTTTCCTCTGCTGCGTACACCCTCAGCAGGGGTGGACTCGTCGGGCTGGTGCATTCAAATTCATATGTTCTTCGTGTCTCAGCCACTGCATTTTTAGCTTCTTAAGGGGATCAACGTTCAATTTTAACGTCCAATCTCCTGCCTTGTATAACGTTTCCAAAAAGTTTGAAGCGATCACACAATATAATAATGAACAAGACTTTGTAAGCGACATTTAAGAGGCTACATAATTTCTCTGCAGTTGGCACATGTCAGAGTGGCTTCCTTTTTTGTGGCACACTATGCCTAGTTTATGCTTACATCCGACCAGATTTTATTGATAAGTTGGTGCATACTCCCTACCGAAACATCTGCAGCTGCTTTGAATAATTCTGCTGGTAAGCCGTCTACACCAGCAGCCTAATACATACAATTTAAGTTTGGCTATTGGTAAGCGTACTTCATCTAGTTTGGATGGACGAAATTGTAGTAATGTAGTCTAAAAAAATAGTTTTTTCTATCGGCGCTCCAGCCACCATCAGCAAGTTCAGACTAAATCTATCAAAATCAGTCTGTAGAAGTATATGATCTTGGTTGGATGTTATTACCTTAATAAAATTATATATCAGGCTTGTTGGTTTTTTAGGTATAAGTTGTTCCATTGTAGAGAAGTTACCCCGACGTGCAACCCCTATCCTGGAGAGTCTGACTCTTAGTTAAGTCGAAGAGTAAAGAACCGGATAAGACTGCTATCTTATAGTCCTGAGCTCCGAATACAAAGTAGCCAGTATAAGGTGTTCACTAAGTAGTTCAGCCGGACTGGAACTGTAGACGCCACCATTGTGCCTCGCGTCGATTCCATCTGGGGAATTAAATTTCCACGGTAACGGAAACTGTCACAAAAAATCTGAAAAAGTTAGATTTTTTGTGACAGTTGGCCAATCAGAGCGTCTCAACTGAACTGCACTGAATGTTCTTGAATCCGGGGAATCACTTAAGTATATGCCAGTAGCCATCTACCGCCAATAACAACGACTCTGTAAAGAAATTGGTTGTAAGATCAACCAACGCAAAGTTGAAAAGATCTTTTTGTCTCCCTCCAAACTAATAAAATCGAATAAGAAAATTTATTAAGTTACGAAAACTTGCACCTTTTCTATGATGATTACACTTAATTCAATTTGTATGAATATTGTGGTTGTGGAATGACCCCATAGAAATACGATTTGAATAGCTCCTCAGCCTACAAAAATTTAATCAGAAAGTCAAAATATAATAATATTGTAATCCAAATGTATTTTGGCAGACAGATGTACATATGCCTACTCCAAGGATATCATCATCCAAAACGTCGAGTGCCCTCTATTGAATTCAATATAATAACAATATTGTCGAGTATGATGATGATGATGATGAAAATGAGGAACCAAAAACATTTTATATAGCCAAAAAGTAACCCTTGAACAGCGAAACAAATAATTGTGCAACGTTTTGTTCTATTATATCAAAAATATACACACAGAATTAATATTTCGTATCGATTTAAGAGAGAGTTCGAATTACACTCCTTCCAGAAGACAAAACAACAAGAAAAAAAATCCCAAACAATCGAAAGAGGATATTTCTGAAATAGAATAGAATTAAAAAGGAGGAACAGCACACGTTTGCTTGTCAAGAATGATTGTTGAATATTGTTGTTAATAGACAACAAAACATCCTTGTATTCTATTTTACAAAAACACACAATAAACCCCCGTTGAAGTGAGCAATGAACTCTGCGCTGCAATCTGCTTTTCAAACAAAACCAAAAAAAAAAAAAAAAACTGAAAGAAAAACGACAGACCTTAATGGGATGATAGGCATTTGGTGTTAAAGGGTTCAAAACATCAATCTCAAGGGTCTTGTCTATCTATACAACAGCGGTAGCGGTAGGCTTGCCTTTTGTGCGAAATGTCAATTTTCATTTAGAATCATTGACACATCCACGCACCAAAAATCAAACTTTCTTTATTGTTGAGTTAGGTTAGGTGTGCGTTAGGGTTTACCTTTTTTTTTTCTTATAAAGATGTTTTGTGTAGAAATCCAGTGTTTGTACGGAATTTTGGGTGCTAAATCCGTTTAAACTTATTTGACATTGTGGGAGATTTTGTTATCCCAAATCCTTTTGTGGAGAGATTGTGGTTTGTATGCGTTAAACATTAGAAATGTGCGGTTTTATTCAAAACTGGAAGAAACCTTAAAACCACCAAGTAAGCAACTTTATGGGACAGAAGAAAACCCAAGAAAGCTGAAATGTCCTTCTCTGAACAAATATGTGTTAATTAACTCAGCTGGCAATTAAGTAGTTAAAGTATGACGCATGTCTACCAAATGTGTTTAAAATGGTTTGAGGAGAAGACCAAAGAACACTCCAGAATGTTTTTTGCTCGGACGCCACATTTTTCCATTCTTTAAATTTTTGTATCATTTGCTTTGAGTGGAAATTATCCTTTATTGTGGAACTCCCAGAGAAATAAACTCAGTCATTATCTAAAAAACGTACTTGTTTAGCTTATTAAACTCACAGTTAGGCTGCCTGTTCCGATTCAATTTCGATCCAATTAACATTAAAGGTTTGAATTATACAACAACAACAACAACTTGTGTGTGCTGCCACCAACTACATAGGCTGGAATTATAGCAATTTCACAGGCTTCCACACCCGATCATTAGATTCCTTCCATTAGTGGTGCTAAGTCGATGTATGTTCGAATTATTTGGTAAATTGATGACCGAACTGGAGGCATCAGTTTTTCAAATAATTCGAACAACAAGCTAAGTTAATGTTTGTTTGAATTATTTGGAAAACTGATGGCCGAACTGGGGGCATCAGTTTTTCAAATAATTCGAACAACAAGCTAAGTCGATGTATGTTCGAATTATTTGGAAAACTGAAGGCCGAAATGGGGGCATCAGTTTCTCAAATAATTCGAACAACAAGCTAAGTCGATATATCCTCGAATTATTTGGAAGACTGATGACAGTACTGGGGGCATCAGTTTTTCAAATAATTCGAACAACAAGCTGAGTCGATGTATGTTCGAATAATTTGGAAAATTGATGGTCGAACTGGGGGCATCAGTTTTACAAATATTTCGAACAACAAGCTAAGTTGATGTATGTTCGAAATATTTGGAAAACTGATTGCCGAACTGGGGCTACTTTTTCATTAAAAGTAGCATATATCCTATTCAAAACTACATCCTACTTCTATGCCAATTTTCATAAGAATCCGTTCAGCCGTTCGAATGTTAGTGAGTAACAAAAATCCATAAATCAAAATCACTTTATTCTATTGAGCAATAAAAATACAACGACAAGTAGGTAGTTGATGTGATGTGTCATAGTCTTCGCTTATCTCCTAGATAAAACTTGCAATGTGTGAGTTCAATAACATTTCCCTTCTTCTCCCATTGGTGGTGTTACTCGTAGGTACTTTGTTTCAATTAAATTTTTATATGTTCAAAGTCACGGTCTTATACTTGTCCCTCGCAATATAAGACCCCACTCTTCAATTAAATCTAATTAAATGAGAACCATACAGTTGTGCCGTCTATCGGTTCGTCCAATTGTGCGTATTTAGGCCCTTCGACAAAACACCACACAACACCATGCTTCCCAAAAGATTTATAATTCTGATTCATAATACGATATGTTTTTGTAGGTTCGAAAAATGTTCTGTTAATCATAAAACTAAACAACAATTTTTTTTTTCTGACCGAGGGTGTTTGCGCGCTTCCTTTCAACTAGAAGTTATTCATAATGTGATGCACTATAATGCATTAGAAGTATTCTCCATCAATTAATATCAATTTAGGACTTCAAGTCTATGAAATTTCGTCAATTTTGGGTTTTTCGTGGTTGCATATTGAAGGCTCACTTTAATTATTTCATAATTATTTGACATCAAATAAATTTTGGGAAGAGCATAAAATTTGTAGAAGAAATAAAAATAAGCAAATAAATTTCTATTTAACTTCAATATTGTATAATGCCTTAAGTGCATTTTTAACAGAGGGTAGGGGTCAATTCAAAATAAATTTTTGTTACTAGATTCCGAAAAAGTAACCAGAACCTTTTTTCAGTTATTTTACAAAATATTTGTACAGAAATAAAGTAAAATTGAAATTTGGTACATGCATCATTTTTGGATCTATAGAATTTTGACAAAATTATGAATTGAGTAATTTTAAAATTTAGATTATTTAAAATATAAATTTTAGGTCTACAAAAATTGTAATATGAAATTATGACCTTTAAGGTTCAATGGCTCCTTAAACCTACCATTTCCAGTAAACTCTTTATAAACAGAAAAGTTGTTTTGGACACAAAAATGGATTTATTTGATCCTTTTAAAACAAAATTTAAATATTTGTACGATTATTTGTCACAAGAAGAACAATATATTGTAATTAGAATTTTTAAAATATGAAATTTGGAATATAGAGTTGGGCAATAACAACAGAAATCAATAAAAAAAAAAACAAACACATATAATTTTGGATCTTTAGAATTTTTAAAAACGAAATAATGCCTTAATTTGTCTTTTCGACTTAATTTTTAAAACTTAAGCTCTCAGTTAGAAAAAGATAATAAATGAAATACACATTGTCAAAATATCAAAACAGAATTTTTAGTTTTGGAATTTTTGGACTAATAATAAAGAATATATTGGAGCATAAAAATACACTTTCTTAACAATTTTTGTACAGAGTTATTTAATTATGAGTGAAAGTAAATTTTGTACCAAATTTCGAACATACCTTACTAATTGTTTAAGAAAAAGAGAAGAATATAAGAAAAAGCAAGGCAAATTCTATTGCTAAATTTCGTACATATCAACATTTTCAAAACTATTCTTTTAAAATTCCAGACCAGATTTTCAAAATAAAGTATTTTCCCTACAAAAATTCTGAATAGTTTTACAATTTTAACTTAATCTCGATTTCATTTTTATTACAAAACAGAAATGTAATAGTCTACCACTTCAAAAGTCATAATTATTATTATTCAAATGACCACCATAAAAGTTTTAAGGCCATTTAAGACCCATTTGCCTGTGTATAATTCATTTCAAAAACTATTATGCAAAATTAAGACCTCAAAAGATGATAATCTACTATGAATGCAAATTGTATAAGTTACCAATTTTTGTTTTTGAATTACAAAATACAAAGAAGAAGAAGAAAAAAAAAAGAAATCGATCTGAATGACCCAATCAATCAAAACGATACTATTGTTACATTTGTTTCGCACCAAAATGATTCCTTATACCTATAAGCCGACCCAAAAAGTAAAAGAAAAAGAAAATAATACTTAAGATCCTTTTTGGTGAATTTGCATACAAGATCACGCCAAATAATATAGTTTTACATATTTGAACCCACTTCACATTATGTCACAGAGGGCACACACACAAGAAATTCAAGAAAGGAACTCAATCCATCAAGGACCTCTCCATACCCGAAGAAGAAATTCTATTGTACTCATTCAGGCAAAAGCATCTGTGTGCAATCCAGACTCTTAGAATATACAAACGCCCCAAGGATCACTTGATACTTGCTCATTAAAGATTCGATACTTGCTGAATAAGTCTTCAACAATACGATGAAATGGAATACAACATTTTTGCAACAATAGTTTCAAATCTTCGAAAGAATGGAAGAAATCATAATACAATTCTAATATATATGAGAAGTTACAATACTTGAAAAACCATTAAGTCGCGGTTTAGTGAGAATGCATATCATAAAACTGAGAACGTTATGAGAAACATTCATTTGCTTTGGCATAGGTAATCGGCAACTTAACAAATCAGTCAAGTGGAATTTTTTTTAGCATGAAAAGTTACAGAACGCAAAACCTCAAAATTATAACTGAAACTGGTGGCCTCGGACTTTGAATCTAATTGAAAACAATTGAAAGGAATAAAATAAAATTGTGTAGCCTATAGTCTAGTGGCTGTCCTATCCTGATGCTGATGTGGTAGCCTGATATCGTCTTCTTTTTATATAATCAAGCGATGCGTGAGAAAACTTATGCTTATTTCTGCATGCCTCTTCATAATACTGTTGATTGGGGGTTGAATCTCCGGGAATCCCTCTTCAAAATTGCATCATATGAAAAAAAAAAGAAAAATTCCCAAAAGGAGTAACGTTTATCAAGAGGGCACTCATATTTTTGTTACATGCGTTACTTGTATTTTGTTGTGTAAGAACAATGCTTTTGGAGAGAGGGTCGATCTGGTGACAAGGACGACAAGTAGCATATTGTAGCAAGTATAATTCAGTGACAAAGTCTGAGAACATATTTTATTTGTTATTTTTTTGTTTTTGTTTCGTTTTTAAATGAAAAAGGAACACTACGGAGATAGAGAGAGAGAGAGAGACATATTGTGGTGTAAGTTTTATACTTAAACATATTTTTCTAGTTGATTTAATAACTTTTTCAGAAGCTTGGATATGTGCGGTTGGGCAGTCACCCTTGATTTCTAAATTATTATCAAAATCTTTGTCTAGTGTTGCATCGTCTGTAGCCTTGATTGTCAGTTAGGTACTGTGAGTATATTTAAAGTATCAAAGTAATTGCTATTTAGAGTGGCTACGCACTGAGTTTTTAAGTGGTGAAGGTTGTTAGTGCAGTATGTAGTATTGAAGATGTACGGTTTTGATATTAAACTTCATCGCGGTGGGTGGTTCTGTTGATTAAAAGTATTTCTTTTGTGAATATTAGTTTTTTCTGGGTAAGACTGAAGGAGCGTTATTCGTCTACACTTCACTGCTTTACCCTAAAGCCAAACCTATGGGTTGACCTCATATATCGCGGGAAAGGTTCCCGGTTTTGGATTGTTACATTTCTAAAGCTGACAAAATGACCTTATTCCATATAAATTGGAAGATCATTTGCTTTCAGTGTTTTGCCATTTTTGTCTTGGATGCACAAGTTCAGAGCTTGGACAGCTGAAACAAATTGTATTTTGTATTATTCTGCTAGCACAATAATTTTTTTCACCTCGCATACTCAGTTGCCTGAGTTGGATCACCTATTAAACCACTCACTTCTGTAAACGCTGAATTGAATTCGTGGCTAACTACTGAAGAGCATTTTTAATATTAAAAGCTGCGGAAGAAGTTACACAGTCACTTTCAGCAACAAATAATAATGTTCTTCTATTCAGCATGTCATGCCAAGTCTGGTTACTTAAGACATAGACCCTACTTAAATCAAACAGAGAAGCACTTACTACAGAAGCCCTATTGATAACATTTTCAAATGTTGCTGATACTTAGAAGAAGAATTATCGACCGGAAATTTGCTGAATTTTAGTTGTCCTTTCCTTTTTTCAGGAAAGGATGTTTCAAAACTGTCTTATAGTAATCTGCGTTATACAGAGCGTTGTTAAACAGTGTGGTATAAATGTCAAATTATTTCCTGCGAGAGATGTTGTAGTACAAGACTTTCCTTTTACCAGCTCAGTGGTTTACTGAAACATTTTGTTTTCAGACCAAAAAGCATTCTTTATTTTGGAAAAACAATTGTACTTTCAAATCTGGACAAAATCATCTAAGATTGAAAGATAAATGAATCGAAAGAAAGTTCTGGTTGCACCACAATCGGACCGAACATTTTTTCTCTTAGTTTCCGGATCTTGATAGCGCTCATAAACTAAATGATGCATGATAGTTCCTAGATTCAAAATATTAAAATGAAATATATCGTAGACTTATTTTCTTCTTCAATATAAACCATGAGCTGTTTCCATGCTGGGCAAATATGTACCCCTACGAGCATACTTTCTCACCAGCCCAAAAACCAGCCCCCACTGATATAGGTTATCTACTTTGATCGATCAGAAACCAGAACATAATCAATGATATCGACTTAATTAGGACCAAGTATAGAAAAAAAAAAACTTTAACGGATTTACTTCACGCAATTAAAACCACAACCCTCCATAATGTTGTTTCCGAAGAAGAATAAAATACCAACAACAACAAAAAAAGGAATACATGAGTTCACACAACTACAATTGGCCTTAAGAGGGGATGATTATATATTTTTTTCTTTGACATCGCTGTTGTTAAGATCAAAAAAAGAGATAAGTACACACGATTCACAATGAGTTTTGTGTCAAACAATATCTTAGGATCAAGGACTCTCTAGCCGGCCGGTGGTGGTGGTGTTATCCCATAAAATGATGTTGACGACATAATAGAATGTGAATAATAGGTAAATTGCAATGACTCAAAAATATTCGAAACAAAAAGGAACCTTATCTATGGCCAGGACTACGACCATTGTCCTGTGGTGAGGAAAAGACTGATTTTAAGGTTTGATAACAAAACAAAAAAAAAACAAAAACACAAAAACGTCCGTCCATCGGAAATTTTTACAAAAAATGTTTATTTTCTATTTTGCAAGGATTATTATTTAAATCTATTTTCGATCCTTAAACGGATTAGGAGATTTAAAATTGTCAACAATTTGAATTGGAAAGTTATTCATCAACACAAACAGATTAGCGTTCACATCATAATAATATTTCCATTTTCCAACCATTCTATATTTAATAAAAAAAAAAAAATTGAAATGACATTGAATAAAAAACACTATGCAAGTACATACCAACAATTTTATTCCTACATTAAATACTCGTGGTATACATGACTCAGATTCAAGTTCAACATCATTCATTGACCCGCATTTCAGAGTAGAGTACAGATTTAAATAGTTTTTATTCTTTTCTTCTTGCAACAATTCAAGTATATCGTTGTTCCCAAGTAAGTGGATATTATATTGGATAATATAATCTGAACTATATAATATTAAATGTATATAAAGATACATAATGCAAATATCCTGCGATACAAGCAGGATGAATCTCGGGGGCGATTTATGTATTTACGAACAGAAAAAAAATCTGTTGCACGTCCTGGGCCCAGCACCCGCAGAATATAGTGTGGGAATTCTCACATAAATTGATTTAACTTCCCATCAATTTTAATTAAGCTACACAAAATCAAAAAAATATATATGTTATATATTACATGGAGGGGGTTCCTATTCCTATACAAAAAAGGGTGATCTTGGTCTAGAAAATATCATTTTCGTCATTTTGTATTCACAAATTTTATAATCGCTTTTTTAACATCAAAATATATGTATATTAATATTCAATGACAACAAAATGCAACACTCAGAAAAATAATATATTTTTTTTTTCGTTACTGAATATCCTTTGAATTAAATTAAAATCATTTGCTGCAAAGTTAATTATTAGTTCTATTACAGCAAACATAATGCAAAACAACCCATTCGTTTGGAGCTCATGTTCATAAGTTGATTGCTGCAAACGAAAATGCTACCCGCATCTAAACACTTTTTCGTTTACTAGAAAATTCTATTATTTGCAGCAAACGAATGAATAGTTGTTGCAAAAGAACTTCACTTTTGTTATAAATATACAATTCACTATCAACAAATGACTGAAAGAAACAAATTTTCTTAATAATTGACTATATTTTTTGTGATGTTCATATGCATTTTATGTTACACAAAAGTTATTTAGTTTGTGGCGCAATGTTGCCATTGCATTGGTTTGAAATTGAGAGATCACAAGTTCAATCACCGGTGTTACGCTGAATTTTTTTTTTATTAAGTCGTTCACATAAATTGTTTTACCGAAATGAAATTAAGAGTTTGCTGCAAACAAAGTTCAAGAGCAAAAATGAAAAGTGTCGTTTGCCGCAAACGATTCGTTCATTAATTTTGCTTATATGCATTCTACGCCAGTCATGAATTATACGTATGTATTTGCTGCAAACGAAGCTGAAAAATTGTCTAGCAAAAGAAAAAGTCGGTTGGGCAATTTTATCGTTTGTCGCAATCGATTTGTTCTCTCAGTGAATAAAGTGGCAATATTAAAGATAAAGATACTTCATCCTGCTAAATGTTATCTATTTCCTTTTTTTTATAGATTAAAATACAAATTTCATGCAAACAACAAAAAATCCGTATTCATAGAATTTTGGCATTCGTGGAAAAAATGGAAATTTTTAAATTTTCTTAAGTAAAATTGAGCATAATCAGATGTTATGAATGGTAAAATTGGTCAAAGGAGCATGAAAAGTGCATTTTGTTTGATGTTTTTTCTGTAATATATTATTCACAGTCTTTGTTTTTAATTTATTCAATATATTTTGTATTGCATTGTATATTGATGTATCTTGAAATTTAGCTAAAAATATATTTAAAACTATCGAATTTTTCATTAAATTTTGTAACTTTAACGCATTCATTAAAAGCATAACTGTCCAACATTTTAATGAGAATCATAGTCCAACATATTATCTAATAGAATCTGCTCAATTTAATAAGAATTCTGGATTAATTAATTGTTCTTTATTTAATTGTGGTGATTTGTTCAATTTATTTCGAGTAATTCATTTAACAAAAATTACAAAACCATACCTGGAAAAATTAATGTTTATACCCATTATCGATTCTATAGAAGAAAACATGCAAAATTCTAGTCAAATAATGCTTTTTTTGACAGTTTTAAAGTTTTTAACGCGACATTTTCAGAAATCCATAAAAAGAAAAAGAAAAACGATTTTTTCAGGCTTTCAGTAATTTTGAACTAAAACCCTATAGTTTAAAAAAAGGATGTTTAAGTCAAATAAATTTTTTACATATTGAGCCAGGATATGTCTTCGTGAAGTGAGTAGTTTAAAAAATATTACTTTTCAAAAATTGCAGGTTTCGTCGGGTTCAAATATTTTTTTAAGTTGTTTGGACATTTGCCGTTTAATTTGCCAGTCCACGAAATAATTCGATACAAAAATTAATTTTAAAGCTATAATGAATTTTTTCCATATTTTTCTTAAAGAAAATTCAACACTATGTTTCTGGCTCCAATACAACACTGGTCTTCAGAAATGAAGTTTTTGTGTCCTTCATATATTTTCTTAAAATTATGTTAGATTGGAATTTTCTGAATCTAAATCTGGTTTCAGAAAAAATCTATTTATAATTTTTGATTCTTCAATGTATAGACACTTTTTTAAACGTAATGTAAAAACAAATCACCATAAATTTCAAAGCTCTTGATACTGGCCAAGTTAATTATGGTATAAAGAAGACAGTAATCAGAGAAATAAATAAATAAAAAAGGATATTTTGTGCTTCTCAAAAGGACTGATTTTTATGGATTTTTGAACATTTTTTTTGAGGAATCCAGAAGACATACAAAAAATTGGCCAAGACATAAATTTGGTAATTTTGTCTTAATTTGTTCTACCTTAACGATTTTATTGCAAAATGTTTATATCTTGGAATATGCACAAAAAAAAAAATTAAAAAAAACAATTTTTTGTAAGTTATTCATTGATTTCTCATGTTTTCCGTAATAAATTTTGTTGGGTAACATCAAATTCATACTTAACATCCAAAAAAAAAAAAAACATAAAGTTAGCTATAAAAAGTATTACTTCAGAACTTTCCACGTGTAAAAACGCTTGAATTGGACTACAGAGAGTATTTTGGACACATCCTAAATTTCAATTTGCAATATCTTTGCACCGAACTCGATTTTTTTAATGATTTCATTCCCATCCCATTAATAGTTTTGTAATAAAGTATTTATAAGCAAAGAAACTCAACGTTAAATGTACGAGTTTTTAACATCTCATATTATTTTCTGATTCGTGTTCAGCGGTACACAATCCTTTAGAAAAGTATACTTTGGTTTGAAGGCAATTTTCGTTGCAGACCAGTGTAATCTATAGTATACTTTTCTATGTGTAACCGTTGTCTTTGAATTGTCATTTTTTGTGTGAAATATTTTTTTTTTTATTCTCCCCCTGCCTGAATGTTTATAACAGTTGAATTCATTTTTTTTGGTACAATAACACGTTCTACTAGTTTGATTCATCTATATTTCTTAATTTATTGTTTATTTCTACTACTTGCTGTTATATACATTTTTCTAATTGCTAAATTTTGAAATGCTGTATCTTGGAAACTGTTGGCCCTTAAAAAATGAAATTGAAGTCAAATTAACAAAGTGCGAAACCATTGCTAAAAATGTCAATTACTAAAACAGCACACAAATTTCTTTTTTTGGATTTTTGAAAATTTTGCGTTCGGCGCTAGAGCTAGAGAATAAGTATAGGTATACTCGATAACATACTAAAATAGGCTTAAGCAGATGATGTTTCTAAATCTTAGGTGGGTTTTTTTAACGCCCGGGCTAAGTTGGATGGAAAAAACGCCTCGTGGCTTAACGAAAACACTTGGCCGCATGTATCCAATTTACAAAATGAAATAAACAAAAAATAAATAACAAAAATCTTTTTCTGATTTGTTGAATTGTTTGCATTTTGTGTTTTAATAAATTCAATAACATATTTATAAAGAAATTTCATAGCATTAAATGCACACACTTTATAATTTAAATGAAATAATTTGTAAGAGTTAAGAAAAATAAACAATTTAATTTTTTTTCTGCACCAAACGCCATCTTTGTGTTTTTATATTCGTACAACTAATCGATAATTTTCAGCACCTCAAGCCCCCCCCCCCCTGGCTACGTGCCTGAAGACAGGTCAAGTACGAAGTGTAATGCAGACTGAACTTTTTGGAGGAATATATGCGTTCAAAATATAAACAAATTTGTTTTCTACAGACAGTTTAACTCAAATCAAATCAATTGAGAGTTTAAAGGGGAATATAATAGAAGAAGAAACAAATTCATTTCGACACCTCTTCCCAGTTGTTTTGTATTTCCAACATGGCGATCTTTGAACTCTTGACAAAAAAGTTCGGTATTCAAGAAACTTGGGTTTAACCAACCCAAGAAACTTGGGTTTAACCAAGTTTCTGTTAAAACAAATATATCATGTGGAAATGCTTTAGAGTTCATAAAGATGTCAGCGGTTTTATTACGCAGCTTGCTTACGATTTGGTAGAAGAGGGTAATCCTACTGAGTTTTTTGAAAATGGAATTTTAGATGATCGTTTATTTGTGGAAATAAATCATGACAATTGTTTTTTCTGAGTGTGCTAAAAAATTTTAAAACAGTATTTTGATTTACCTGTATTATATCCCGAGAGCTACCTGATATATACAATGGTCATTCAGATCTACACTGTTCAGTGATAATTTTGACATCTTTCTACCTTACCTTGTTTATTGTTAATGAAAAACAAATGATATATGGTGTTAAGGTTTGAGGATAGTTCATTAAAGATCCATCGAACAAACAACAGCATCCTCCTTATAGATCTTTTCATAACCAATAAGCGTGTGAATTTTTAAATTTTGACAGAAGGTATCCAACAAAAAATCAAGTGGATTGAAATAATTAATGATGGTCAACTTCTTGCGCCACTGAACAGATTAATTCTATTATTTAAAAAAAAGAACCATTGTGTACACAGCCAGAACCTCCCAAAAGTAATTTTTATGTTTGTTAAAAAAAAATTAATCAATCTGTTGGCAAAACAAAACTCAAATTAAGAAAATGAAAAATGAACAAACAACAAATAGAAATTGAAAAAAAAAAAAATCAAAATAAATTCTAATGTTTAAACACGTGACCTTTCGGGGTGAATCTTCCTCTGTCCTCTGGATTATAGGACAAGATAAGACGATACAAATAGATACGAGAGTATTTGTATAGGCGAAAATCTCTTTGTTGTAACACACAAAATACTGGAACTGAAAATTTCCCATCATGCAATCAGAGATCAAACGAATCAGTCAACCTGTCCAGATTCGGGTGTTCACATATTTATACTTACTACACGACAGTAAAATGCGATGATGAGTTGGGAACAATCAGAAACGTATTATCGCGAATTTAGGGTTAAAGCATTGTGGGTGGGATGGTTTTTTTTGTTTGTAAACCCTTAAATCAGGGGCTGTATCAGGCAATGTATGAGAATGGATGATTGTCAAAGAGGGGTCACAAATTTACTCTCAAACATCAGGACAATGGGATTGGATCAATATCTATTTATCTAGGACTTATGGTGTTCTGCAGTTGAAAGGCAATTTTGCTGCTGTTTCGTTGTTGTTGTTGGCATGCTTATGGAATGTGGAAAGCCTTTTTGTATCCGCATGTGTTGTTGATGTAATACACATGCAAACAAAACAAGGACAAAAAAAAAATAAACAGGAAAACAAAAAGCACAAGGATTCGTTTGCGAAGAGATAATCGGCAAACATTAACTCAAGTTAATTGATGTTCTACATCGGGCAAATTTTATCTTAATCGACTAATTAGTGTCGCCTCAATAAATCGGACAAATTTTGCAAAAGGAGCAAGGATTTTTGTATGGTTGGCGATAAGAGACTTTTAGTGGAATAAATTAGGTTGCTTATGTGCAAAGTAGTTTTTGTTAATTGCGCTGACACCTTAAATGATATTATCCAAAAGCTTCGGAATCATTATAATAGAGTTGATTAATGAAAGAATAAATCGCTATTGGTAGTTAGAGGCTTTTCTTATGGTCTACATTGGCTTTATACATTTTAGAAATGTGTGAATTCCTTTTAGGCCTTATCTTAAATTGGTTTTATTAAACGCTTTGGATCAGTATCAACAAATTAAATAAAAAAAAACTATCAAACAAGGTAAAACAAAGGTTTCAAGCTATTTATCAAATGGTTTTTGAAAGTATTTTAAAATCCTATTTAATAATCAACATTTGTCACATTAGGCACTAAAATATGACCCCAAGTGTTGACTTTTGTACAAAATTTTGGATTACAGAATTTCAAAGTGCATAAATTTAAAAACTGAATCGTAGGTGAATTTAAAAATCCTTTTAAAAGCACAATTTTAATTCCAGATTGGAAGTTATTGTGACTGTTGCGGTTTATCGGAGTGAAAATTTTGAAATTTCTTTACTCTCTAGAGTCTGAATTCGTCGATTTTAGAAACATGTGTGTGTGTGTGTGGGTGTTTATGTATGTTCTTGACACTTTTTTTGTGTTTATCGCGACAAAGAATCAAGATAAAGGTGTTTTAAGAAAATTACCAATTTTTAATTTCTGTAATTATAGGTATCGGTCTGCGCGTCTGTGCGTCCATCTGTACACATTTCCACTGCCCAAATGTGTGAAAATGCGTCTTCAAAATAAATACAGATAATTTTAACGTAATTTCGAAGATGATTTTTTTTGTTTTTGAATATCTCGTCTAGAAAGAGTACCTGCCATACAACATTTTTGAGTTATTTGAGTTTTCTTCAAAACTGCTACAACGATTTTGATTAAACTTTTCAATATCTTTTCTTCTATAAAGATAAATTTTTAGATTTTTTTTTTTGAAAAATCTTTCAAGCCGTTTAAAAAAAAATATTTTTTTTCAAACATTATTAAAAAATGATTTTTCGATCAAATATCTTGAACAAGGGCAATGATAATATGACTCCCGGCAATTTGCATTCTTCACAAAATATAGTTGTTATGAATTGATAAGATTTATAAGAAAATAGTAACGAAAATCCGTTTTTAAAGCAATAAAAGCACAAGAAAATACAAAAAATTGCTAAAAAATGGCGTTTCTCTCAAATATCTTAAGAATCAATAAGGATATTAGTTCCAGGTGCATTTTCTTCCACCGATAAAACCTTATCTAAGAATTGACTCAATTCATTTTTCTTAAAACGAAAAATACTACAAAAAAGCCTAAATTTTCAAAGTAAAAAACTGATGTAAGTATATTAAAAACTACTAACTATAATAAGTTTTTCCTAAGAGATTAGCTTTTCTAACCTTCCCACTTCATTTCATGTTGTGGCTGAGTTAGCTTCTTTTTTTTTGAATTTTAATTAAGCGCTAAGGGTACCTAACATAGGTGCATGCAATAGTGTAGCCTTTTCCATTCTTGCGGCCTATGAAACAGTTGGACTTATCAAATTTCTAGGAAGCTCGAATTTGGCAAATTTCTTCTTAGCCAATAAATTTAGTTTAGACAATACTTTGGATTACATGAGGTTATATCTTGTACTGAAGGTCCCCATGCTCTAAGTACCCTTTTATTCAAATTAAAACAAGTAGCAGGTATTTTAAGCTACTGTTTCTAATCAAATATGGCAAAACAAGAGGTACATTTTATCATATCATATTAATCATAAAATATTAATTTACTAATTTTTTTCTAGTTTTCTTTTTACAACATAAATATAATATATCCTTCTTTCATTTTGCATTTAATTTTTTCCAGATTGACAAAGGAGTTGAAAAATATCGTAAAATTAAAAAAAAAAAAAACAAAAAAACAATGACTGTGTGTAATCAAGTGAGACGGAGTGTTTATCGAAAGTAAAAACACAAAGAAATAAGGTCTTCTTTTCGGTATTAAGGCAAGATTTGTGAAAGTGCCTATTAAAGTGGTCAATTTTTAGACAACTCCTAACTTACCGAGCTAAACGATGAAATATGTTTCAAACTTAAGGACGTTTTCTTAAAAAAAAAATTCAGAGGTCTTTCGAGTCAAATCTTTTTATCCATCTTATCACTATTCGAATAACAATTGCAGTCACCATTCAATTCCAGTATCCAGTCAACATCCCACTAACCATTTTGGTCAGCGTTCGGGTCACCACTCCGGTTCGCATTCTGGCAAACATTCATGGCAACATTTCCGTAACCATTTCGGTTTCGATAAAAATTTCCGAAACTATTCCAGTCCCCATTCCAGTAACTATTCTGATAGAACAGTCCGTTTTTTTGCGAAAAAACACCACATAGATTTTCATTTTAATGAAACAGAAGTTTAAAAATACAAATCTTTAACAAGAAACAAATAATAAAGTTCTAATTTTATGTATAGCAGAGTTAAATAATTTTTAGTTGCATAAGTTTAAATTTCAAAATGTCAGACTTGTGTCATTTTCACTACCGAAGTGCAAATAAAGACAAATAAATTGGCAACAAATTGATAAGAATCTTTCGTCCCAAGTGAAACAACCATGTCACGCTAAGTTCACGCTAAACCTCCTCTTCTATTTGATTGCAATTGGAATATGGTTTTCCATCATTCCACTTATGTTTCAACTGGTGACGATTAAAAACTTCCCTGTTTTGGTATAGTTTTTTTTTTTATTGTTGACGGATGGTAAAGTGACTTCTATCGTGTTGTTTCTAATTTACATTTAATGCGAGCGAAATTCGAATTGGGTGCATTTTAATGAGATCCATGTGCCATATGGTTTCCATAGCTTGATCATGTCTCTGTTGTCGATCGTACGTCCGTCGCGTCGGTCGGTGCAATTATTATTCTTATCAGAATATGTCTGTGGTGTCTGGTATATGGCTTGACTTGGACGAGTGATTGTGTGACCTATGGGATGAGCAGTCAAATATACAACTCTTGAATTGACCAATTGAGCAGGAGTCATGTTCAACACGAGGCTAGATGTTTTACGAGTATATGAGGATTGAGGAACCATACCTATCATGGTCATGGACAATCTGTTCTTGTTCTTGCTACTGTCTGTCTGACCGACCGACCGAGGCGAGGTAGGACGAAGGACGGATGAAGCATGATGCTTTTTGTGGTTGCGTGTGCATCAATTTTTATGCAAATTTATGCGCATGCTGAGTAGTAGGTGGAAAAGGGGTGTCGATCGGTGTTTGTATATAAATTTTATATCTGTGGCATGAATTTTTGATCGTTTACAATTCATGGTAATCGTTGCGATGCCATATCACCACTTTAGATGTTTCTTTCTGATGCAATGCTATTATTTGTGCCATCTGGCAAATTGTTTTGTAATTTGTTATTTTTTTTTTTTTTTAATTTTTATTGTTTTGCTTTTTAAAGAGGGAAGATTATAAGGGAATTCTCTTTTTCTTGTTTGAAAAATATTTTGGAGGGTTTTTTAAGCACTTAATTTTTTTTTTTATTTAAAAGCCTTTTAGGTGTCGTAATAAAGTTAAGAATCTAACAAAATTTTCTAAAATTAGAATTTTGCATTAAAAGAAAAAATATTTTTTTTGAAAAACCATTTTTTTCGAAAACGACTGACTCAGTCATTTTATTTTTAGATGTTAATAAATAATATTTTTAATGGCAGACGTACGGTGGAGTGAAAAGTTGTTATAAGGGAATCAAAAGAAAAAGTTTGAAGAAAATCGTTTTAGCGACTTAGGATGCGGCTTGAGGTAGAGACAGACAGGTGGACGGACAGAATTACCGGATCCACTTTGTCATATCATGTTTGATTGTTATATCAAGTTCAATTTGTTTACGAATCCTAAACTTGCACGATAGTACCCTTATCGCCATCCTATATAACGGGTGATTTTTTAAGAAGTTTAGAACTTAAAAAAAAAAAAACACAAAAAATTTGAAAAAATGAATGAAATATTTATTTGAATCGATAGTTTGAACCTTGCAATTTTATGTTTAAAGATAATTTCATGCAAATGTTGACCGCGGCTGCGTTTTAGGTAGCCCATCCGCTGAGTCCAATTTTGGCATACTCTTTCACACATATCGGCCGGTATCTCACGAATGAATGCATGGATGTTGGCTTCCAGTGCGTCAATCGAAGCGGGCTTGTCCCTATAGACATTAGCCTTGACATACCCCCACAAAAAATAATCTAATGGTGTCAAATCGCACGATCTAGGCGGCCAATTGACCGGCCCGAAACGTGAAATTAACTGTTCACCAAACTCGCCTCGCAATTGCGACATTGTTGCGCATGCTATGTGGCATGTGGCACCGTCTTGTTGAAACCACATATCATGCAAGTCAAGAACTTCCATTTCGGGCAAAAAAAAGTTTGTTATCATCGCTCGGTAGCGTTCACCAGTTCACCATTGACAGTAACGCTGCGATTCGCATCATCTTTGAAGAAATATGGCCCAATAATGCCGCCGGCCCATAAACCGCACCAAACAGTGGCTTTTTCGGGATGCATTGGTAGCTGTTGCAATGCTTCTGGCTGATCTTCACTCCAAATGCGGCAATTTTGCTTATTTACGTACCCATTCAACCAAAAATGAGCCTCATCGCTGAACACAATTTTTCGATAAAAAAGCGGATCCTCGGCCAGCTTTTCAAGAGCCCATTCACCAAAAATTCGGCGTTGTGGTAGGTCGGCTGGCTTTAGTTCTTGCACCAGCTGTATCTTAAAAGGCTTTACGCCCAAATCCTTCCGCAAAATTTTCCACGTAGTGCTGTAACAAAGGCCTAATTGCTGGGAACGGCGCCGAATCGACATTTCGCGGTCTTCTGTCACACTAGCTGATACGGCCGCAATATTTTCTTCACTACGCACAGTACGTAAACGTGTTGGTGGTTTAATGTCCAACAAAGTAAATTTGGTGCGAAATTTGGTCACAATCTTCCGAATAGACTGCTCAGAAGGTCGAGAATGCCGACCATAAAATGGAAGCAGCGCGCGATGAACATTTCGAACCGAGCACGAATTTTGATAGTAAAATTCAATAATTTGCAAGCGCTGTTCATTTGTAAGACGATCCATGGTTAAATTGCAAACCAAACTGAAGCTGTTTGACAGTGGCACAAGGTACTAAACACACGTCAGCTGTCAAAACCAGTGTTGCCAAAACCAAACCAGCTGAAAAATCACCCGTTAGTACAAATCACATGTATCAAATTTCAAGCAAATCCGTTGAACCGAATACGACACGAAGAAAAACATTGTTTTGGAATTCTTCACAGTGACTTTTTTGGTTGCAAAAATCATAGCTCGTAACAAAAAATTAACCCCAGATGGGTTTTAGAAAAGTTATTATTATTTTTATTCAAAAACGGCTCGTACGATTTCGTTTAGAAAAAGTTATGATCGATTTTATGGCTAAGGTCCATATTTGTAAACATTTTTTTTGTGTTGACGTTTTTTTATATTTCATCAACGGCTGAACCGATTTTGTTTAAATTTTTGGCCTATAAAAATATTTAAAAAAGAGTTTTAGAAAACAAGATTGCCTTGGAAGTCTTTAAAAGTGTCAGTTCTATTTTAAGTATCAACCTTTTCAGCTCTGGATTAAACTACGGCAGTTGCTAGTAAAAATTGATATATCGCAAGCTCAGACACCAAATTTTGTTTCAATTTTATATACCTATATCATCATCGACATTGAAGTGAATAATAAAAAAACAATATTTCAAATAATTCTTTTGTTAAAAACTTCCTATAAAACAATTATTACATTTTAAATTTATTAATATGAAAAAAAAACAAAGCCACAAAAAGCTTTAACAAAAAAAAAAAATACAATTTTATTACTCTAATTATACAGAAAGATCTAAACCGATGATAGGCATCAATTATAAGCATTATTGTTCAGTGGATTTGAGAGCAAATAATACTGTATAATATTATTGCTCTATGACACTTGATGAAATTAAAAAAAAAAAAAAACAAAAATTCTATATGATTAGAAATATGAATGTTTTTGTATACAATGCAACAACATTTTTAATAGATTGTGTATGCTGCAGAAGTCTATATACGAGTATAATATTCGTTGTAGGTACCCGCATAACCAAATCATTTGGAAATTTATTAGTCGATTGTCTCTTATGAAAATGTGAAAATGGGGATGTGGAATAAATAAATGCATTATAAAATATTTAAAACAAAAAAATATATATCTACATATATGGTATATTTTTCTTTAATAAATAGAAGGGAAAAGGGCAATGGACTTTTACTGGATTGGTGATGTATTTTATGTTTGGCTAGGTAATTGGAAACCCGCGAAACCAACTAGTAAATGCCACCAACCACAACCACATAACAAATAATGAAATAATTAATTAATTCAAAGAATCATAGGAAATACTTATTGTCATGAAACAGTTTCAAACAGTGAATTTTGTTTGTTTTGTATTGTGTTCTTTTGTTCCCAATATCGTTCGATATTTAATTAAAAATTAATCTGAAAAAAAACTACTCGGCAACCCTATTTGAATGCAGAAAAACAATAAAAACTTCGTTTTGCAGTAAGATTGTGCCATATTTGACAAAAGGCAAACACACACCAAATATTAAATCTAGCTCTCTTCTAACTAAAAACTGTCGGCTGCCAAATCTAAAATTGGTTAAAAGTTTACTAATTTTTCAGTCAACATACAACATAATTTGACAGAGTGAAAAGCTGAAAACACACCATATTTAAAAATGGTCTCTCCTCTATCTTAGAAATGTCAGGTGGCAACTATAAATTGGGTATAAGTACCCATACGACAAGGCAACCCTATTTGAATGTAAAAGAAAGAAAAACACTCGTTTCTTAGGCTAAAATGCCGTGTACTTGCCTACGTTGTAAGGATTGTGTATTTAGCTTTTAACTATGTCAAATATTGTACATTTTGACAGAAAAATTAGGGTTTATAGTGTTTTATTGCATTCAAGTAGGGGTGCCGTATTCTTAATGGCACCTAATATTTTTGATAAATTATTAAGCAAAATTAATACTATTTTGTTTAAATACAATTATATTTGAGTGTGTTTTTCATTTGAGCAGGGTTACCACATTGTCAGATTAATTTTTCTATGGAATTTTCTACATTATGTATTTTTGGCTTTTGTTTGGCATTATTATTTATTAATGTTTCGCTTTTTTAATAAAATAAAAAGTTATGATGCATAAAATAATGTATCTTTTTTTTTCTTTAAGACAGGGTTGCCACGTTAATGCACCTAATTTAAAAGTTACTATCCTAAGTTTTCATTTTTAATATCAACTTATCTATCTTTCGTTTGACATCAACCTTATGAACTAGATGATCCTATGGTCGACTCCCCCCCCCCCCTCCCAGCATTAACATTTCTTGTCGATTTAGTTGTACAAATAACGTCTAATATTGTTGCTTTATTTTTAATTTTTTGTTACATTTTCCCAAAATGAATATTGTTCAAAGTAAGCACCATTCTTGATTTCAATTTTGGCACCAAGCTCTATAAATTTGTTCATCTTAATTTCGAAATTTTCATCAGGTTTTCTAAAATCATAAACAAGTGTTACGCAATTTAAAATTAAAAACAAAAAATAATAATTTTTTCAACATACCCATTTACTGCAAACTTTGTAAAGAAACCAACCATATTCTCAACTATATCTGATTCAAAATCTTTTGGTGAAAATTGTTTTATAGGCATTTTAAATAAATACATCAGATCATCCATATGTTCGACGGCTATAAAATTATTAATTGATGGTATTATAGGCATATTAGTTGGTCATACAAAACTCACCAGTATGTCCAGGATAATTTAAATAACTCGTACTACTTTCATAAGAAAATCTATATGGATATACATTTGCATATTTGGAAGCAAGTAGTGCTATTTTTTGAACTCCAAAGCGTATAATTGAATCCGAAAAAAGATTGCACAGTTTTTCAAAGTCTATTTCTTGTAAATATGTTTCGATATTTTGAAAGTATTGCAAACGAATTGCTTGAGAAATATTTGTTTCTTCATTGTGTTCAGAGTACATGAAACATATTGGAGATAGCCTGTCGAAATCTTGTTTGAATTGATTCAGCAATAGTTCACTTGTTAGGATATCTGCATAAATAAGGTAAATAATATTGGTAATTCGTGTTTTAAAAACAAAAAAAAAAAAAAAAATTAGAAGATTTTAATCATTTTTACCAATGTCTTAAATATTTAATATTATTTTGATTAAGCTATTGAGTATTATTGAGTATATTGGGAGTATTTTCATATTAATGTATAATTGAACGACGAATTCGTGGCCACATTTTTTCTCCCTGAATTTCATAATTTAGAAATATATGAAAACAAAACTTATTTCATAAATTTAACGACATCATTTTAAAACTATATATTTGAAAATATAATGCATATTTTTTTAGTTGTAAGCAATTCAATGCAACAAGGTACATGTTTTTGAAAACAGGCTTTGTTTTTATATGTTTATTTTTTCCCTATTTTACCTATGCCTAAATATTATGAAATTTAAGAATAAGAAATACAGGAACGGGTGTTTGGCGAACAAAGTGAGGCACTTCACAAAGTAGTGTGAGTTGCACAAACACAAATGCATTTACACAGGGTCGAAGTGCAGTTGTATGGCAACTCGCAAGGCGCCAAGCTTCATTTTATTTAGTTTTAACTTACATGTTAATTACGCTTTCGATCCCTCTAAATTCTCTTTTTGATAAGTTCGCGTATTTTCACGAAATGCGCCCACTCCGTGTCAAAACGATTTTTATGGTTTTTGTCAGAAACACTCACCTGATTTGAATCTTGAAATTTAATAAAAGTTTGCAAATGCAACCCTTAAAAGTATTTTGTAGATGCACAAGAATAACATTCCCAAAATATATAAAATTAAATCAAAAATCTGTTAAAAATTACATAACTCGGCGCCAACAAGTTGCAGCGCCTTACCAAAACCAAACAAAAATTAGTGCGCCCCTGAACCTGAAATTCGTTATTTGACGTGTTAATATCTAAAATGTGATGTGTTAATTCGATGAAAAAGTATACTTTTATTTTGAAGAAAAATATTATTTTGGTTGTTAATACTTATAAGAAAACAATTTTAAATGGTTCTAAGATATTTACTTTATGTTTTTAACATCACTTTGCATAACTTAATATTGCAAATAAAACAGTAGGAACTGTTGAAAATATAGTTAATTGTGCACTCGGCAAAAAGGCATCTTAATATCTAATTTTGACAGCCAACCCAAACAAATTGATGCCTCACTGCTATACACTGTAGATGTGATATACACCCATTCCTTATCTTCTTATTCTTTGTATGAAATACTTAAAAAAATTCTACATAAATGATCCAAAATAAAAATATTTGTTTAAAAGTATTTAAAGTTTTTTAAAGCACTAAAATAGAGAATACTAAAATTCAAATATATTTTCTTAAAAAAGGCACAAATTATTATTTAAACATAAGAACATGTTGCATTGTGTAAGTTTAATTTAGTTAAATACAAAATTTTTCAAAAAAAAAAAAATAAAGACTTGAATATTTTAATTGAACGACGAATTCGTTTTCTACTGGTTCTTATAAATAAAACTCATCTAAAAAGTTTTGATCCTTTGATATAAATTCGTGTTACCAAATGCAGTTTAAAACTTAACGCTATTGAATGGATGTATGATCAAATGTTTGAGGATCAAAACAAACATTATTTCATTGATAATATAGCAATTTGAAAACTACAAGTTCTTTTCAAAATCAAGTTTTTTGAATAATGACAGACCCCAAGTAAATGAGCGATATTGAAAAAAAATTGTAAATTTTTGAAACAGGATTGCAAAAACATTGTGAATATAAAAAATATTTTGTAAAAAGCAACCGTTTTGTTCCTATATAAAAATCTTTTATCATTCAGCCTTGTTAGTCTTAGTAAAAACAATTAATTTGATGTCCTTGAATTAACTTACCTTTAGCCGAGGTACAAAACTCGCCATTTGTAAATCCAATTAGGATTGGAACTTTAGCAAATCTTCCAAACTCAAATGAATCATAAGGATCTTCAATTAAAAATCTTTCTTGTCCAAAATCCTCTTCAATAACTGGTAACCAGAGATAAATGGGATTATCCCTACCGAAATGAAACATTTGCCTTAAAGTTTTTGAAATTTCAAAACCATCAAATTTTGATAAACATTCTAGAATTTCATCAGGATTTGAAAGTGATGAAGTAGATGATTCCTTATTGCAACCCATCAGGAAGGCTTGCTTTTTCGCCAACTGAAATTGATTTCTTCGAGGTATTGCAGTCTGCGGTGGAATGGATCCACTCATAATAATTGCTCTATGAAAAAGTCCCTCAGACATTGGTGAGACCAAATGAAGACACACACTCAACGCTCCAGCACTATAACCCATTAAAGTAATTCGTTTGGTATCACCACCAAAGTATTCGACATTCTCATTAACCCATCGTAGAGCCATGACTTGATCTTTAAAGCCAGCATTGCCGGGTATGTCTGGTGTTCCAAGATTTAAAAATCCCAACGAGCCAAGTCTATAGTTGAAAGTTACAATAATTGAATCTTTTTCAAGTAAATACTCAGGTCCGAGGAATGAACTTGCTCCAGTTCCAAGATACAAGCCACCGGGATGAATGAAAACAATAACTGGTCGAAGGCTTTTAACTGATGATGATGCCTTTGATAACAATAATAATTGTGAACCGTCATAAAATTACTATATTTCAAACAAAACTTACCAAAGGTTTTGAATAAACATTTAGAAAAAGGCAATCTTCTGATGAGTTTTTGCTAAAAATTGAGCAACAATCCTGCGCTTCATTTCGGGCATCTACTAAAGTAGGACTTTCGTTAAGTTGAGGATCCTTTAAGAAAATGAAAAAATAATGTTTAAAATCCAAAATTTCATTACCCAAAAATATTTATATTTTTTTGACTTTGGTACCTTAAATCGAAGTCCATCAATAGGTGGCTTAGCATAACGAATACCTCGAAAAGCTGTACATCTTTCACCTTTCCAATTTTCAAATTCACATCCTACATAATGATGTTTAGTTGAGTTCTTTTCAAAAACTAAATTCACATCATTTTTACACTCCAAACAAAATATCAATCCAATAAGAAGAAAAAAAGCAAGAATAATTCTGTGTGTAATCAAGTTCATTGTTTTTGTTATACTAAAGTGTATATATTTGAGTTATCATTATTAGGTTAGGTTATCAATAGTCAGCTTAAAAACAAACTAAACAAAACTAAAATGCACGACTTGGTCGCACTTACTTGCTCTTAGAGTCAAAGCATCGACTACCGTTGTAAAAAGTGTGGAATACCCGAATACAGTGGAAAAAGTTTGAAATACTAGTGAAAGACATCGGAAAACCGTGGAGAATAGTTAAGGAAGTCATAAGAAATGCACTTTTGTACCTATCACGGGAAAAACGTAAAATACCGAAGAAAAGCCAAACGAAGAAAAGCGTAAAAAAATGTCGCAGTATAATATGTAAACCACGGATTAGTGTGGTAAAAAGTGCAAAATAACGTCAGTGAAAAAACGGAGTATTAAATCACCACGCTTTTGTCCGCGATATTCAACTTTTTTTTTTCTGAGGTATTCCACATATTTTCCGCTATTGTATTTTTTACGTTTTTGACTTACAATTTTTACTGCGATATTAAATACTTTCTTTATCGGTATTCTCCTTTGTTTCATGAATTTTACATGAACAACAACTACTGCGTGTGACCTGCTCACGCGTAGGAAAAACTTATTATAAATGTAAGTAAAAAATAAATATCACTGTACAGGGCAGCTATTATTTTATAAACTTTCTTTAATGTCACTGGTCTGCAAAAATAAAGTTGTTTTTGTCCTTCAAATAATTTTTTGAAATTATGCAAGATTGGACTTTTGTGAATCACAAATATATCACATACATTTTTACTTGCGATTTAGGTACCTACTAAAGGGCAAGTTTAGGATTCGTAAAAAAAAAATCGAACTCGATAGAACAATCAGAAATGTCATTACGATGATAGAAAATGCGAAAAAAGTGGCTCTCGTAATTCTGTCTGTCCGTCTGCCTGTCTGTCTGTCTGTCTTTGTATACCTCAAGCTACAGCTTGAGGTGCTCAACCGATTTTCTTGAAACTTTGTGGTTAAGGGTCTTTGGTGATTCCCTAGAGGGAAAATTGAAATTTTTTTTAGGACTTATACTAACGGTACCTGCCATATAACAATTAAGGAAAAGTTAACTTTTTTCAAAAACGGCTCTAACGATTTTGATTAAAAATTTTGTGTCTGCTTTTGTTAGTAGGGTTATACTTTTGAAATGAAAGAAATGTTTGTAAAAATTCTGTTAACGGTACTTGCCATAGAACAGTTTTCTTCATTTTTGACCTTCACTTAAACGACTGAACCAATTTTGATGATATTTTTTATACGAAGCTCGTTAATTTTTCGTATTGTTTTTTTTTATTTTTCGCTTGTATTTTTTTTGAAATTTTGGTTTTAGATGTGCGTTAGTATTATCTTAAAAATGGTATATCAATTTGAAGGTGATATTCGTTGTAGACCAGTGTATTTTAAATATTGGGAGAGTTTTGTCACCGAAAAATTGTATATTTTAGTTCGTTAAATAATCAAAATTTAAAGATGTTTTATGACTCACTTATATGTGCGACAGATTTTCAAAAATTCTTCCTTTCAACAACTGACATATGGGTAGTTAGGTTTTTGTGTTAAAGAGCATATTTTGAAGTATTTTTATTTTTTTTGTTTCAAATACATAATCATGATGAGATTTTTGGAATATCTTTTGATTGATTGATTTTTGTTTTGTTTATTTCAACATTTCATAATACCAAATTTTTCGTTTTAAAAAACACAATAAACATTGAATTTTTGTATTTCTGTATTTTTTTTGTATTCCCTTCAAAAGAGACAACAATTACAACCCCTCTCGATTCATTTAATGGAACGAATTATAGACAACCCTTCAGCATGATGATGGGTTTTGTGAAATCGTCTATGAACGATTTTCGGGCAATTAAAGTGATTATAAAAAAAAAAAAAAACTACCAGCCCTAATAGACTGTTGCGAATTTGTTGATTTTTTGTCCTTCCTTTTTTTATGTATTTTCTTTTTTTTTAATTTATCAAACCTAAACCTTGGCGATTTTAAAGTGCCTTTGTGTGATCGTTGAAGCGAATCAAAAGTGAATATGTTTTACCGACCGGAAATGTTGACGTTCTTGTAAAACACGAGTATCGCATTTATTTTTTGCAAAATGCATGGCATGGCGCACGTTTTCAATTGTTGTATAGTTTGACTCTTTGATTGCTGTTTGTGCCTTTTATGTTCAAGTATTTCCTTTTTTTTCAATTGCATTGTTTAATTGAATTTAAAGTGTCATCTTTTCTAAGCAACATATATAAATTGGATCGTGTGTGAAAAGAATGGACACTTAAAACTAATTCGTTCGGGTGTGCAAAATTTTAAAGGAGTCTATTGACAATAATGTTTTCATTTTCCCGTTATTAAGGGATTTTTACTGTAACAACTTTTAGGCGAAATATTCATTATTAAGTTCCTGACGTCTACTTTCAAAAAAAAATTCAAAAGTGTTATCTTTCAACATAATTAGTGTTAGAACCTGCTTCAAAGTGCTCTAACCTCAAGTCAAAATAAAAGAGCTGACGGTAGAACTCTTATCACCTACACTATCCATCAAAAGTGTGTCTCTAGAAGCAATAGGTCTAAGTTATAAGTATAGAGAACCCCTATAAAGAAAGGTAAAAAAGGCGATAAAAGGAACAAATAGCATACCGCGTGCCATCGCATCAATTAGAGTCAAATACGGATACATCACCATATTATACCGTCACCGAGGAAAAACACTTAACTTTATACAAAAATTTCCAACCTGAAAGTTGACTACCGTAGCTACCTATCGGGCGCAAAAGATAAAAATCCATTTGCATTCTAGTTGCGTGAATTGTGAATTGCGTTTTCTCTTCTTTGGGTTTTCCAATTAGACTTATAACACGATACATCTTTCTTTCTCCTCTATTCCATAACATTTTATTATAATAAATTGGGTTTCCTCAATTTGCTTATTCACACTATCCTCTCGTTTGGTTGGAAAATGTGTTGCGCGCGCTACGACGTCAAAGTGTGATCAAAATTGAAACCCATCTATTTTGTAGGTGATAATTATGTTGATGACGGGGACCTTTACAATGTGTGATGGAATTAATGTGTGTTTTCATTTTTACACAAAAATAATAACCAATTTGAATTTCGAACAAAAAAAAACAAACAAAAAAAATAAAATTCCTTTGACGTGGGCTTTCTGGTATGATAGCCAGTAGGTTTATAGAAAATATAATGTAGATAACTCTGTTAAAAACTTGGGGTTGGGAGTAAATACATATTTAGATAGGATAGTTATGGCACGCGACTTGCAAGCGAATGGCAATAATTAAAGTTGTGGACTAAAATTGAAGAATCATGTTGCATGATGGCATAGGAATGCAATTTAAATAGATAAATTGAATTAGAAATGATACCATACGGTTGGCAACATCACGAAAGGGATGCGCGTACTACACTTACATTTAAGTGATTCCATCAAAATGAAATAATACATAGATTGGAGAGAGTATAGTTATCTTGGGTGTACCCCAAAACAATGAGGGTTGCAGTGAAGTAACTAAAGTAAATTATCTCGGAACCCGGCAAAATCACTACGATTTGGATAATTTTTTCTTCAAACAATAAGATTTTTGTCAATAAACATTTTTCTTATCAAAAAAAATTTGTCAAAATTTTATAAAACAAAGTATACCAAACATTTTCCAGGTCTGTTTAAAGAAAACAACTAAAAGGCTTTCCAATGGGGACTTCGAACTGTCATTGTCAATTTATTCATTAAACTCAACATTTTTATCATGACAAAGAACACGGTTGAGCAACGTCTGCTAATTATAAAAATTTTCTGCTGAAATTCGGAGTCGGTAGACTCCTTTAAGAGCGTTAACTCTAATTTTCGGTCGTAATTCTAGCTCTAGTAGACAGGCAATAACAAGTTTAGTGCAAAAAATATTCGTTGTGTGATGTTGCCGTGCCAGTGAGACAACGGGTTACTCGAAGTGTCGAAAATATCGCTGCCGTCCAGGAGTCCGTAGAAAACGACCCAAAACAGTCAATTCCAAGGCGTTCTCAAGAATTGGGGATCGCTCAGACCACATTATGACGTATTTTGCATAAGGATCTTTGATTACATCAAGATCAAGCTGATTCAAGAATTGAAGCCGATGGTCAATTTGAAGTGACGTACGTTCTCCGATTGGGCTCTGCAGAAGATGCGCCAAGATAATGAATTTCATCGCCAAATGGCTCTATGGGTTCGTCAACAAACAAAATATGCATTATTGGTCTGATGAAAATCCACATTTGCTTTAAGAAACACCACTTCATCCACAATAATAACTGTTTGGTGTGGTTTGCATGCTGGCAGCGTTATTGGGCCATGTTTTTTTCGTCGACGATAACGATCCTCACGTTACTGTGAATAGCCAGCATTTTTGCGTCATGAAAACCGATTATTTTTGTCACGAATTGGAAGACATGGACTTGGACGACGTGTGGTTTCAACAGGATGGTGCCACCAGCCACACAGCACACCTTCCAATCGAATTATTGAGGAGTAAGTTTGATGAGCGTGTTATTTCAAGAAATGGGTCAGTCGATTGGCCGCCTCGTTCGTGCAATTTAACGCTTCTAGACTATTTTCTTTGGGACTACGTGAAGTCATTGATTTATGCCAACAAGCCGATGACGTTAGAAGAGCTCAGAGCCAACATTGAACGCGAAATAGCGGCTGTTGGACCGAAATGTGTGGCTGAGTTGTCGAAAATTGGGTCCTGCAAACGTCAAGCCAATAATAAAATTTTTAAAATATCTCAAATGGTTTGCGTTTTATTTCAAAAAAAAAGTTGTCAAGTCCTTATTGGAAAATTTTTTTTTGAAAACTTGACTTCAACCAACAAAAAATTATTGAATGACAACGGAGTTAAGGGCAATATACATAAAATAGCGAGTAGGGGTCCAAAATCCATGAAAACATCTTATTCCAACACGATCTTGACCCAGAAAACACCAGACAGCTCGTAAGAAACTTCTTAGAAGAAGAAAATCTACATACATATATGTTTTGAGATGGAAAATGGAATTTCTTGACCTGAATCGGAGCCTGTATTCTGCGGAGTTAGGTTAAACTTTCAAATTATTAAGCTGATTCAACAAATAACGACAGAATGGGATCAAACTAATAAGTGTCTTTGATTGGCTCTACATTTAATAGGTTAAGTGCCTTTGTTGCCAATAAAAGGGTCCTAACACAACATTAACATGTTAAAATATAATATTTTGTTCAAAGAAATGTGCAAAATCTGTTAATTTTTAAAGTTTTTTCATGTGTTTACATTTTTTTTGTTCCTTTTCAAAATTACCATTTGAAAAAATTTTAAAATTAATAATTTTTGGGAGTAAGTTTCGGTAAAAATCGACTCGGTTTACGGAAATATGGCATAACTGTGTCTAAAAATATCAAGTTATTACCACCTAAAGTAGCTTAGTTTTTGCTTAAGACAGGATAGAAAGGATGCGACAGGACAGACAGGATGCGACCCAGTCATGCATTTCATTTGTTTAAGCATATTCCTGGCTCGAGACATACATATGTCCTTTTTTTAAATTTTTGGTTAGGAACATGGATGCGGTCTTTAGGTCAATGAAAAAATGGGTGTCGTCTTCTCTATGGCTGATCTGCCTAGCCTAAAGCCACATTGGTACCTGTCGACCGTTGAGAAAACCCGGAAAAACGCAACTTTAATTTAAGTTATTTTTTTAAATTATAAATAATAAATGACAAACAATAAGAATTCTTGTCTTATAAAAAAAACCGACTCAAAATATGAATTTTCTACTTGGATTTAGAATTTTCGAGCTTAACGTTCTTTAGCCAAAGAATTGGCTTCTCAACACCGATATTCTTGAAGTTGCACAGGATCTAAAGCCCTATCCACACTTTGTTGATCAACACTGAGTTCCAAATCAATATTCTGAATAGTTTAACTTATCCACAGCACAGTACAAATACACATCCCTTAAGACACTGTGGAACGGTTTTTACTGGTCAGTTTCTTAATTTGGAACATTAGTTGACCGTATTGATCATCATCAAGTGGATCGGGCTTTAAATGTTACATTTAACAGGTGCCTAATTATATTTTGCAAGACATAGTATCGTATTAGTATTTGTTTTCTAAACTATTAACTAATGCTTAGAAGACCTAATTTACCTATTCATTCAAAGTTTCCAATACACATTTTATTAGGCTTTTTTCCATTCCAACTATGATAAAAGTGTATGTTTTTGGTTTAAATCATTATTTATCTCGTATTTTCATTTTAGATCATAAACATTGAAAAAAAGACAATAAACAGCTGCTGAATTGTATACACAATTATCAAGCCTCTTATTCTGAACCCTAAAAACTTAAAATCAAAAGTGATTTATCACATACATTCCAACCAGTAAAACCAAAAACGATATAAACACCACCGAGTGTAGACAATTTTTTTTTGGCAAACACCATCAAACATTCTTCACATCACCACTCACTTCAGAAAAAAAGTTATACAAAAAAAAAAAAAAAAATACGACCGATACATTCCCTAATTTTGATTTCATTAGGTTTTCGCTCTGATCAATTGACGGGGATGAAAATCAGAGAAAATCGTCATCATTACATACCACTAAAGGAAGCATCATAGTCATTCAACTGATATATCTCAAAAATTCTATACACTGCTTCAATCTAAATCCAACCCTAAATTCCAGTGTGCCTATGCACACATCAGGACACAGTTTGTGTACACATTGCCTCTCATTAGAAGTCCTTGTCCTTGTGCTATTTGGTTTTTGAAAAAAACTACCAAGCTGGCGTATAGCGCAGAAGTTCAAGTACCAACAGAGGTGAGGTACTGCGCGATGAATATATTTTCAACAATCACAGCACAAGCATATATAGAAATCCAGGAATTCGAGACACTATTTTGATTGAAGGGTGAGTCCCATCGCACACCATCATGGACATCAATAATCTTATTTGACAACAAAGTGTCGAATTCCTTTTTTCGAACCCATAATGTTGTTTGGCAGAAGCGTTTAACAGTGTGGCAACGGCAAAGGACATGGACGGGGAAGTTTTGTGCAAAATAGTCGTTGTTTTGTTGGGGTGGTGATGTATTATGAAAAACGTATGTTTGTCACGCTGGTGACAGCAACACGATACAATGTATATCGAAATCACAGTTATCGTTTTGCTGGTGGTGGCACACCTCCCATTAGGGGTTGTTAATGAATATAATAAGCGCGACAGCTTAAAGGCGTGGGAGAATTATTATAAGTACCTAATTGGTTAGGAGATTAAGTTATTTTTTCTAATAGAACTATGAAATTATTACAGTGTTAATACTTTGGTAGTAGTGTAGAAACTGCTCCTTTGTTTACTGAAGAGTTTCTTTCCAAGATTTCTATGGCACTGGGGTTTTTCAGGATGTTTCTTTTACAGAATTGGAACTTCTGCATACCTATATTGAAGCACACAAATTCCGAACTGGTACCTACTCACATAGACTATTGATATGAGTTTCAAGTCTTTGGGCTGCTAAGGTTCGTGCTATTGTTGAGGTGTGGTTGGTAAGTGAAACGTTAACCAAGAGTAGGTTCGGGCACTTATGACATAGGTTGAAGCCACGTAGGTAACGAAGGAAAAGAAGAATGTTGCAATCTTCGATTATTTAGTGAATTCGGCTTTAATGGATTTACCAGAAGACTTGCAGTTTTCAAATTGAACGACGAATTTTTAGATAAAAAGCAAAGAAATAAAAATAAGTTTATTCTTAGTGGTGAAGTTAGTCCAAGTAGTTGGACTCAGGACTTCTATACATAAACAGTTGAAATTATTTTTGACATTCAGAGCTTTCGGCGAAGGCTGTTGAGCTCTGAGGTGACTTAGATGACTAAGAAATAAAATTTCAGCAACGGTTGCAGTTTCTATATTTGTTTTTCATGTTTGAAATGATTGTATTTTCACAACAGTAATTCTTAAGCCATTCGAGAACGCACTTCTTTCGGTATTTCTCGGAAAGGTTTATCGGGCTATAGTTGATAATGATAGGTTGTTAAAACATTTCTTCCTTGTTTCCGATAGTCGATATCAATCCCCAGCTCCATCTGAGAATTTCTGGAAGAAATCTCGTTTAGACTGTTACCATCCCTGGCATAAAAAGGGTATTGCTGTCGACGTTATTGCAATGCTGATGCTGAACAGCAGTCGCGTAACTTTTGGATGCTTTCTAAATGCAAACAAATTTCCACAATCTTTGTCGTTTCCATATCTGTGGGAAATAACAGTTGTTGATGCATTAGATTTTCACATTGGGGGTGGGGGTGAAGTTTACATCGAAGTTGTTGCCAAAAGCTTCTTTGTCGTTTAATATTGGTTGAGTTTGACTTGTTAGGCTGCTAATAGCTTGAAGGCATTTGATTCTGGTTTGATTGCTTGTAGACTCTTTTGAAATTTAAACTTGTCCTGGTGACTATATTGTCAGTTTACACAAGTTTCAATACCACTGTTGGGATGTGGTTGCTAGGTAACCAGGACCTCCTATTTAATAACTAATTTGGGTTATTAGTGTTGCTTCTTTGTCATAACTGTTGAGCACTGCGGTAATGTCGTACGTAAACTGAAAAGTGTTTTTGTCTAAACCAAGCGATGATCACTTTTTTTTTGTTTTTTAAAGCGGAAGCTCGTGCGACTTTTTCCAATATTTGAATTGCGTTCGTAAATATATAAATCAGTAAACTTGTATTTTTGTCATACAAGTTGCTAGCGCACCTTCCTTCAGAATTGCCATGATATTAGCAAATTTCTACTCATTGAGAGAATATTAGATGCTAATGCAATTGATGAAGATGTTTGAGAAGACAATTATCGCTGCTTGTAGAAACTCTGCTCACTTTTTTGGTCTGCTAAATGGATGACGAACTCCGTAAAAAAAAACTTAAGGTCCATTTGGTGTGAACTTGCCTTCTAAATAACTGGCCAACGTTCTCTTGCTGTCCTTTGATAATATTTTTTTTATGTTTGTTGCTGAAGATAGTTGTCGAGAATTATAAGTTAAATGCTTGCAATTCTTTTGTGGTTTCGGACTGCATTTGAAACATGAGACTAGTTTTGAAGAAAAAGTCTCCTAGACATCTGGAAGATGCTTGGTTCTGTGCATGTAGTTGGAAGAATTCAATGAAATGTTCAAATGCTAAAATGCAATGATCTCCTGTTGCATCAAAAACTGAAGATCAATTTTTTCAAGGATTGAGAGCAATCAGTAGTGCAGATCCTTCCACGCCGATGCGATGGTTAGATCATGATGGGAACCTGAAATTGAAGTTTCAAATGATCAGGTGAAAAATTTGACTTTGAATTTTTTGTAGAAACATCATATCGATCGATGAAGATATGAGAACACATTCGAGGTGAAGCTTGTTAAATTCAACACACAACCTGCAAAAGCACAAGTAGCCTCAATCGGTAAGTGAATAGAACTGCCTTTACTTCTAACCTCCCTACAGAAATTTCAGGGAGAAGACGTTAGGATTACAAATAGGTCTTCAACGAATTTCACCATCAATTAATAGAAAAAGTCTCAGGAGAGGCGAAATAGGGAGTGACTATCAAGTTCTAAAAAAAGTGATCTCTTTAGAGCCCAAAAGATTGCAGGCCAAATAAGTTCACAGAGCTAGTAGAGGAGTAGTTTGACTAATGACATAGGTTGTTATTTATCAGGTTTTACCTTTAAGTTAGCTCTGAGTTCAAGTGTCATGAAGAATAAGTTTAAGGAGTTATTTTAACGTGATTAATTTACTCCCATCACAAAGTTGTCTCATTTTTACCCGAAATTTCCCGCTGATAATTTTCTTCATACCACTTTGCATAGCTCTATTGACTTTATGTTGCTTATTAACTGTAACTGCGAAACACTTCAAGTATATACAACTCTGCTGTGTCGTGCAATATTTATATCTTTTAGAGGTCATCAATAGACTTTTTCTCTGTTACGCTATACTACTTCAAGAGTATCTACACCTCAACGTGATTTTCTAAAGAATTCAATGAATCCGTACCTAAAGTCAAACAACAACAAAAACATTTTTTGTTGCGCCTGATTGTGTCAGATATTACGACAGCAGCGTGCGGTGTGTGCGTGACTTGGCAACCGATTATTATTACGTTTTATTTATGTGTTTACAGATTTCATCCAATTCTTCCAACTTCAAGAGTTCAACTGTGACCCAAACTATTAAGCGCATCCGTGATATGGTCCCGGTCCCGTGCCAACTTCTTCTTATTACTCCAACATAGGCATACCTACACCTTTGTATAGACAAAAATTCAACTGCAAGTGAGTGAGCGAACGCGTGTATATCCCCATGAAAAAAGCCATAAAACTCATATCTTTCAATTCAAGTCTTATGGTTTTTGTGTGGTTACAAATTCTGCATCTCTCTTGTCGTCTTCGTCACCCCACCTTACCACAGTCTGTCGGTCCGCCGTTGGTCGAATGAAAGATGGACAAAAAAACGACTTCTTTAACGTCTCACTTGAAGCTTATCTTTTTCTCAATAGGTGGTGTCTACCTATTTGTGGCACCATAACCGATCCAGCTGTTTGTTCTAAGGCATGAGTATATTGCCTCTCTATGCTGATGGGAGTGGGAAAAGCAATCCATGGGCGCAATTGCACTACGAGTGCAGTTTCGATGCGCGCTGTCCATATGAATTTCGACCGAAATCGCACTGTCAGGGTTGTTTATCCAAAGGAAACGTAGAGTCGACCAAAGTTGGTATACCTATTCAATTTGATTGTCGAGTGCGGTCATCGGTGTTATATAGGAACAAGTTAACACTAGGCAACCTGTGTGTGTGTGTGATGTCAGAGATTGAAATCAGTCAATGAAGTCCTAACAGAAATTCGCATAAATTTCGCCACTTTTTCCACAGAAACGCTTATTTTTCCCACTTTTTCTTCAAATTGCACAGGAACTGGTGTGAACTGATGTGACGATATCAGACACACACTCATCGGTTCACTATTAAACATCAGACACTTTCCTTTCTGTTTATTTATTTAATTTTTATTGTGTTAGGTTCACTCGCTGTTGATAGTTTGGGCCATAATAGGTTTCTGGTAGACATTTTTGGTATTAAAATGGTATCATACAAGTTTCATTAATGAGAAAGAACATTGATTAGAGTTGGTGTTCAAATGTCAATTGATCCAAAAAGGGCTTATGGAGAGAATTGTTTGCCATAGAGGTCCTAATTGCTTACAAAAAGAGAGAGAAAGATTGAAGGAATTTATGAGGCAGAAGGGTTTTATAAAGACTGACTTCCGGAAGATGTACAAACAAACAAAGCTGATTTTCGATACAGCTGTTGGTATAATGCACAAAATTTTGTTTAAATGCAAATATATCCGATGCTAGACATTGAACAAAAATTTAATCAGGAGTCATTAATTCAGAATTAACAGCCCTTTCTAATAATGTAAAAACACTTTCTGATGATTAAAAACCAAATGGATTAAAAAAAAATTCTTCAAAGCTCAACAAGTGATACATTCTAGAAAAGGTTTCTCCAAGCAGTTTTTTTAGAAGAAACTCATCCCTTTTTACCTTTATGCTGCTACCAACTCTAGTAATAGTGCTTCTGACCATTAGAAGTGGCATTTTACCATGAATCACACTTATGTAAGTGGCCAATCCATAGAATCCATCGCCTGCGTTTCGTCGACATTGATAACTGACATTTGTTAATTCGTTCTTTTAAGTATTTCCTAATTTTACTCATTTAGACCAAAGTAAATAAAATATGAAAGAAAGTAAGATATAAAATGAAGAAGAACATAACAAACTGCTTGATTTTTCTTCAACTTATGATTCTTAAATTTATTTTGCAATATTCTTGCATGCGTACATTTTTTATTCGTTTGAATCTTCTTTATCATCTGGATAGTCAAGACTGTCACCATTATTTTTACTATGTCGCCGAATCCAATGCAGTGGGAATAGCTTCTTCCATACTTCATAGCGTTCCAAATTCAAGCCTTCCTTCATAACAAGTTCGTCTCCAATGTCCAGATAATTTTCCTTTTTGAAACTGAATGGCCGCCATCGAACATTCCGGAGGTATTCGTCATTAGGTTTGTTTGGATCACTGGGTTAGTAAAAATATATGATATTACTTTTTTGCTTGCTTTAATAACTTTTAATTTATATTTATGTAGTAATCATAAATATTTAAGTTTAAATATGTATGATTATAGGTTAAATATGTATTATAAAGGGTCTTACCCTTTATATGCAAAAGCAGTCCACATTCTTGTTAAAGTTTCAATAATTTTATATTCTTCTTCGTCGTCTGCAAACATTCGAGAAACTGATGGCTCAACAAACAAATAGAGAAGATCATCATGATGAACAACACCTAAAACCAAAGAAATAAAAGCTTTAGTCAGTTGAAATTAAAAAAAAAAAACAGCGTTGAGCGTATTATGGATAATATGAGAGAATATCCAAAAATTAAAGCAAAAAACCCTAAAAACAACGTCAGCACAATATTTCCGTCAAAATGCAATTAGCTCAAGCAAATTACACAAAAAAGGAACTCTAAAAAACAATACATCATTTTTACTAGTGAAAATTGTTGCTGACAATCCCCTTACTCATATCCTAAAAGTCCTAAAGATTCCCATTCAGGCTTTGGCCACCATCTTGAACATTTAAATGTCAAAAATAATGTTATGCGATCACTAACCACTCTAAGTGACTATAAAGTCCTATTTAAGTTAAGTCCTACTTTTACTGCAACAGGGATTTTTAATATAGTACAGTGATAAAAATTGGCACGAACGTTTCATTTGCAATGAAAGCCAAGAACCAAAGAGTGCATCAAAAAAGTGGTAGAATAAAAAAAGTTAGTAACAACATATCGATGATTTAGCATCAAAAATAAAAAAATGCCACATGCATTATAATATCCGAAAAGGTGTTTTTTTTTTTTCATTCAATTAAAATGACCGACCCCAGACACTTTAACCAAGTGTTAAAATGCCTGATTGATATGTTAGTTTAAATCCTTTTCAATGACACTAAAATAAACTGAATACTTATCTTAAATGGATATAAGTAAAAAATTGCATTTTACCAAAACATCAAAATTTACATTTACAGTTTGGACCATTACTTTTAAGGGACTCTGTACAATAATAATTGAAAGATCAAATATTGGTGAAAAAAGATCAATAATTTTCGTAATTTTTTAAGCTATAAACAGATTTTTATATTTTTTGAAGTCTTATTGGTCACTATGGCGTATGAGTAACTTTTTTTCATTGGAAATTTTAAAGGTAAGTACCTATAGTTTTTTCTATACTTTATGTGTATATGATTGAAAATTGCAGGATATGAAGGTTCACAATTCCTTGTCTTGTTTAATCAATTTCAAAAAATTAGAAGGTTATTAATTTAAGCCGTGAGAACCATAGTGGCCTAACTGGAACTTCTAATTAGGTTCACAAAAATCTGTTTCTTTTAAAACAGTTATTTATATGACACATCCATAAGTTCAATTTTTTCAAAAAAAAAAAAAACTGAATACAGCTAAAGTAAATATAATATTTAATCTTTATATGTTTGTATGTTTGTATGTTGGTATATGTGTATGTTTTGTATGTTTCTATCGTCAGAATTTTTGACTTGGTGGATCGATTTTGATGATTTTTGTATATGTACTTGAAAGCTGGTTGTCTCCGTGGGGTCTGATACAATTTGTCATGTGAAATCGTATATAGGGTGGTGTAATCCTTGAGCTGTTGAAGAACCACAATAATCGTACAAATAATTCGATTTAAAAAAAATGTGTAACGGCATTTTGTTGAGTAACTTTTTTCTTAGAAATCGGAATATTTTTTATTATTTTGGTAGCATATTTAATACAAAAAAATATATGGAGCTTAAATGTTGGAATATTTCGATGAATATTACCATATGTAAACTAATTTCATATCTGGAGTCTTAAATATTAAAATTCTCGAAAATAATACCAATTTGTAGAGAATGTGCAATTTTTTAAACTTTATAAAACTAGTTTTTGAAATTATTCAATAATATGGCCGTAATAGTTATATTATTTATAAATTGGTATTATTTTCGAGGGTTTTAAAATTTAAGACTCCAAATTTTAAATTTGTTTTCTTTAATATTACCAATGCTTCGAATTATTGCAACATATTTATGCTCATAAAACTAGTTTGGCTATAAAACTAATTTTTAAATTAGTCAATAATATGGGGATACATAAGTATTTTTGACATAACAATTAAGAATATTGTGATGGAATTATGATATGCGTTTTTTTTTATTGCAAAATTGAATTTTTTTCTTAATAGATTTTGTGAAAATATCTTGCATTATAGTTCTTGCAATATTTTAAGATGTATCTAACTATTTCTATAGAAAATTAAATTTTCTACGAAAAGCTACTTAAGTTATTTTTATTGCACTTTAAGCTCCAAACGCCCCAGCTACGGACTGCAAGAGTTCGACACCTAATATATAAAATCAAAGGACCTTTCCAAAAATACCAATCATTTAATGCTATCACTCACACCCAAAATTTGCTGCTGCTTTTTTTACAACTTTAAGTCGGCGGCAGGATAACTTCACCCCACTGTAAAGGTGTCAGGCATGGTTTTTTTATTGTAAAGGCAATGCCAAACTAATGTTCTAGACAGGTTTCAGGTATACGCAAGTAAGACATGTGAAATCTTTCTTGAGACATGATTTTAAGGTAGTTTTTCATCCTGGATCGAATAAGATCAACTTTAACTAAATATGACCACGTTAAGAGAGTTATTTTCATTTTTATGTAATGAAGAATATATTTTTGGTGTAACAAGTAAAATATTAGCGTAAACCTTTTTAAAATAATGGTATTTCTGGACCAAAAGAGTTCATTAAAATATTTTGGGTGAAAGGGTGTTTTTTTTTAGTGGTACAGAATTTGGTGGAATAAGTGCCTTAGGCCCTATCTTTCCTGGTCTATCGAAGTGAAACAAATATTTTGTTTATTTTGTAATCGATGGAAAACTATAGAATTTCTTGCAAAAATTAAAAAAAAAAAGTTGAAAATTGCAGCTCTCAAAAAAATGAAGAAAAATACTAAAAGGTCTATTCACTTGCTTAAATAAATATAAAGTAAACTCACCATATGGCTTATTTTCTGGGTAATAAAGATGGGATGCTTGTCCTTGGTAAGAAAATAAATAATAATAAACTTTCGTGTGTCGAGCTGCTAAACGAACAAATCGATGCACTCCAAAGCCGGTCAAAGAGTCTGCAAACAGCTAGGGTAACAAACAAAAGTATAATTATAAAAATTAGTGTTAAATTTAGTTTGACTTCAAAGTTTTTGAAAAGTTTAGAAAATTTTAGCAACTCACATTAGACAAACCCTCTAACGACCTATTAGGATGAAGCGATCCAGGCCCCAAATAGTATTTCCTCAATTCATCACTAATATTTTTTGACCTTGGCAAATTGTTACTGTATAGAAAACATACTGGTGCGACCTTATCGAAATTATTATCAAAAGCATCACGAAGTTCTTCATTTTCCAAAATGTCTATTATTGGGATAAAAATTGACAAAATAAAAAATAAACAAATTTTATCTTCATTTTTAAAATAAATATACTTAAAGCAGGTCCAACAAATTCATCTTTCGTTAGTCCAGTGATTATTGGAACTCTCATAAATTTTCCATCCTGATAGGATTTTACAGGATCTTCAATTAAAAAACGATCTTGTCCCAATTTTGGTTCAACAACTGGTTTGAACAGTAGCACTGGGTTGCCTCTTCCAAATTCAAACATGTTACTTTGTGAGTTTGCCAATTCCAAGTAATGTTTCTTAAAAATCAAAAATACAAATTCACAAACACTTGACTGTAGACAAAGTAAATTTCCATACCTGCTTTAGACACTCAATCATTTGTTCAATGTTATTATCGGGACATAAAAGAAGTCGAGCTTGTCGTTGGGCGAGAGACAATTGATTTTCAGGAATTCTCCACTGCGCTGTCGAAGATCCACTCATAACAATTACTTTGTGAAATAAATTCTTCGACATTGGTGATACCAAGTGGAGGGTGACACTTGTAGCCCCAGCTCCATAGCCCAAAAGTGTCACTGATCCCGGATCACCACCAAACCTTGATATGTGTATTTTGATCCATCGCAGCAGCAGCACCTGATCCTTGAAGCCAGCATTACCTGGAGCTTCTTTAGTGCCTGTACTTAGAAATCCCAACGAACCCAATCTATAGTTGAATGTGACCAACACAATATTTCTATCCATAAAATATTGTGGTCCAGCGAAGTTTTTGCTCTGACCCGAAAGCGAATAGAATCCCCCGGGATGTATAAACACCACCACTGGACGTTTGACATTCAAATTTGCCTCTGATGGTAATTCTTTCGTGTAGATATTCAATCGGAGGCAATCTTCAGAAACATCTGAACTATTCAAGGCCGGTTGGGGACACATGGGACCATCCAAAGTGGCGTCAAAAATTCCATTCCATTGATCAATTGGCAAAGTGGCCTTAAAACGTAACGCACCCAATGGTGGTTTAGCATAGCGAATACCACGAAAGGCGTAAAAATTCTTGCCCGCCTGTGATGTTAGATACGTTCCACGAATTTTACCGAGAGCAGTTGTTAAAATTACATCGGATAATTCTTTTTCAAAGCCCAAAAGACCCTTAGCATCGACATGGACAATGACGACGACGACACAAAATAGACAACAAACTAGAACGTTTACGAGTAGATGGCACGAGGGGACACGCATTTTGCGACTAGTCTTTTGGAAGATTTCGTTCAAGCTTTTATAGGCAACACAGGAATTGGGATATTCTTTTGCCATACTTGAGGTCTTTATTTTTTATTTTTTTTTTTTTAAGTAACAAAGTCATTGGTCAACATCATAATTTCCGGGATTATCTTGTACTTAAATTGCAGACAGTTTGATGATGTTCGGTTCATTAGTGAACAGGGTGGTGCAGACAATTTTCAACAAAACTGCTTCTTTGAACTTTTAAGTTTCTTTTAAAAATGAAAGAGGTACCCAAAATTTTGATTTCAAAAGAGCTTAGCTAGTGACAAAACCACGTTTTGAATTACATTGGTTATCCCCAACTTTTTCATATCGTTGCGTTGTAGGATTTTCTTTTAACCTTACTGTCCGTCCGAAGTAATTTATACCCAATTTTATTTTCAACTCTCATATATGCTATTCCAACTCGCAAAATTGAAAGCTGGGGGCTTAAGTTTGGGGCCATTTTGAACCTTCTGGAAAATAAGTTCAATCTGTCAATATCCTTAAGGGGGCCATTTTAGGCCACTCTCCAATACATGCAAGAACTTAAACACTAGGTAAATTTTAAATACAAGTCATCAATAAAACCTTCGTTAAGAAACGCTGTCGGAGGATTAAAAGGTTCGTATCTTCCGAGTCCAAGATATCAAACGATGGAAGTGATGGAGTACTGTAGGCTCCTGGGTACAGGTGCCTACAGTACATCGGTTGTACTATTGCAGATACCAGCGAAAATTATATTAGAGCGAATGAAGGAACATCTAGAAGACACACTCTACGCCGAACAAGCAGGTTTCCGCACTGTTTCATCCTGTGTTGACCATATTAATACCTTGCGGATCATTATTGAACAGCGCTTCGAATATCGATCACCACTTCACCTGCTGTTCATTGATTTTGAAAAAGCGTTTGATAGTGTTAACAGAGAATTTATTTGGATTACCTTACGCAGGAGAGACATTCCAGACAAGTTAATCGCTATTATTAAAGCAACCTACGATGGATGTAAATGTCACATTTTACATGGAGGAAGGTTGTCGCATGAATTCGAAGTCCATTGTGGAGTCAGATAGGGTTGCATACTGTGGCCAATACTTTTCCTGTTAGTGATAAGTGATGTGCTGCGTGCAGCCTTATTAAACGGAAATGGTGGAATACAATGGAGTCTGACATCTCAACTAAGACATCTGGACTACGCGGACGACGTATGCTTACTCTCTCATAGGATCATGAATCTCCATCAAATGACAGCAAGGGTGGAGGGAGAAGCAGAAATCGTGAGGCGGAAAATTCACACGGCAAAAACAAAAATGATCAGCCTCGGAATTAACTGATCCGTTCAAGTCAATATTTCTGGACTACCGGTAGAGAATGTAGAAGACTTTAAATATCTTGGGAGTTTTGTCTCTAACAAAGGCGAAACCGAACAAGATGTCGACAGCCGTATCAAAAAGGCAAAGGCTGCTTTCGGAATGCTGTCCAAAATATGGAGAAACACCGCTATAAGCTTAAAGACCAAGCTGAGACTGTTCCGCTCCAATGTTGAATCCGTGCTTCTGTATGGGTGCAGCACTTGCAAAATCTTAACAACTGTCACAAGCAAGCTGCAATCGTTCGTGAATAGGTGTCTACGAAACATCTTAAGGATTTTTTGGCCCAACCGTATTTCCAATGAAGAACTTTATAGAAGAACGGGTCAAGAATCCATTGACAGTACTATTCGCAGACGTAAGTGGCAGTGGATTTGTCATACTTTTCGAAAAGGCAACGATTGCATTGCTGGCCAAGCGATGCAATGGAACCCACTCACACAGGCAGGTAGAGGGTCGGGTCGGGTCGGCCGAAAAGCACATGGCGCAGGACAGTCGAAAGTGAATCTACACAGCTGGGAAAGAGTTGGAGAGAAGTACGTTATATTTCCAGAAACTGTACACGATGGCGCGTAGGAGTAGTGGAGGCCCTATGCCCCTTAAGGGGATCACAACGCACTTTTTAAGGTCTGAGGACCTAAACAAACAATCATGTTAGAACTTTTCAGATTAATAAGCTGCGATATTTTAAAACGCAATCCGCACAGACAATTTAGTGACTGATCGATTATATAAAAATAAAGCTTCTGTCCTCCTCCCACCTCTCTTCTTGCCTTTTCGAAATCTGTTCCACTTTTTTGTCTATAACTTTTTTGCACTGCAAATTTATATCATATTGTTTATATGATATAAACAATTGATCTTCACAAAAATACCTTTTCTATGATATACGAATCATTGTTTTTTGTTCCAATCATATCCAACAAACAAGGCAAATTTCCGTCGAAACTTCCAAAGAAACATAAAAACTGTTTTGAGTTACCCTGTATTTTTCGCATTAAATTATTTTGCAACATGATTGTGTGTCTCCTGGGCACAAAATCCCTATAAGGTTGCATTAAAATTGCCTCCCCGCCAAACTTCTTGCGCACATTCTCATACAAATTATACCATCACCTTTTGCTTCATTAATCCATGTCATTGGACTGCGTTCGAGGGCCCTGAAGTGCGAGAATTAATACAAAAAATTGAAAAAAAATCTTCTCACACACACCTTCTACACACATTATTCTAAAATTCTTGCACTTTAAGGCGTGCCAATAAGCAAAGGGAATTGAAAAAAATTTAAAGTTATAGTAGGTTTGCGCTTCTTTTAACTAATTTGATCTAATTTTCCCACGAACTACGGAAGTATAATCGCGTGATGAACCAGTATTAGCTCACTATTAACTCACTAAATACCCTTAAATACCATAGAAAATAAGGACTTTTGTCGAATCGACAAATCTCCCCCAAAATACACAACAAAAATATCAACAAAGAAGAATTTTGAAAAAAATAAACGATAAAAACACGACTCATTTTGGTTGTGTACCTTTTTTTTTTTATTTTTATTAAGAAACTCAAAGATCCCACATAAATTTTGTTATCCTGAAACCACGAAATGAGCACACTTCATTATGACACCTGGTCAATACCTAATCGTTGGTGGCGGCAGCAGAGAAGGCGCAGGGGCTGGCAGTGGGAAAAACGTTACCGAAATAAATTTTTGTCGAATCTATTATCCAACTTTTAGAAAAAGATATGATCTTTTCGAGGATATATATGGCAATCAGAGTGAGGAGTAAAACATCCTTTTTTTCTTTTTTTGAAGCCTTTAAATTTGTGTTCCTCTTGTATATTTAAAATAAAACCCATTTTTGAAACTTGAGATATCAGATGAAGACAACTAATACATTGATGTGTGTACTTTTTATCCACAAGGTGTTATTTTATTTGGTTACCGATCTATCAATAGATTTCCATGTCCACGATACATCTTGTTGGTTTTTCTAAATCCTGTTCTGTTTGTAACGATGCGCCTCTCTGTGGGTTTTCTTTGATTTTTTTTTTCTGTGTTTTTATTATCAACCTTTAGAAGGCAGGGTTGGATTTATAGCTTTCATGAAGATCTGGGCGCTATTCAATCATCTGATATTTCATAAAGTAGTTCGAATGTCAGAAAGCTACTTTCCTTATACTCAAAATTTATAAATGTTTGAAAAGTCATAAAGGATTTCATTATAACTTCTCGTTAGGTATTGTTGGAGTGAAATTTTTTAAGAGTTTACATGAGTCCTGACACTTTTTCTAAAAAAAAATCTACAAAAATCGAAATATTCTTCCTTTTTACTGAAATTCCGTTCTTTTTTTGAAATTTTGGCCCCTCCTTTCAATATTCCGGCCTATATTTCTTTGTATCCTAAATCCGCTACAGGTTATGTGTGTATGAAGATACTTATTATTTTATAATGAACTCAAAGCAGATGATAATAATCATAATGAAGGAAGAACATTCACTATACTACATAGGCGATAGACAAAAGTAAACGATATCACTTTGGCACGCTGCTGTCTTTTGTTCGACAAAAGGCAATACGAAGGATTTTTTTTTGTTTTGTTCTTTTTTGATTTTTAATTCGTTAACCATCATCAGCAAATCTATAGATATGTACTATGCCTTTCTGTGACTGGATTATTATTATGCATTCTTCTTCATTTTTGTTTACTTGGTATTTTAACAATGAAGATTTTCCATGGTTTTGAAAAAAAAAAAAATATCAGCACACGATACCGTGAAGCATGTGTTATTGTTATGCGTAAGGATAGGCCGCGTATATACGTCAACGGTTAAAAATGCCAAGAATTTCAACATGTATATGTATAAATACGAATGGTAAAAGATATGTCTTGAGAAGGCTTATAGAAAATTTCGATATTTCATACTGAAAAGTTATGATTTACTTTTAAAACGATAAGATTATTATTGGTATTAAAAACGTTTTAGTCGAATAAACGAACTAATCAATATCAATAATAAATTGACATTGAGTGCGCATTATAGGCAATATTTTTCGACATGATTTAGCAGGAGGCTTCAAACAGAATTAATAAGTATTTTAGTCCAAACTTAGCTCATAAGGTAAGATATTGAAATTTATGTCAAACTAGCTGACCCAGCAGACGTTGTCCTGCCCTTTATATATGGAATTTTACACATTCACATTGATTTTTATTTTGTAATTACATTTATTACACGATCATTTATAAAATTGGCAGGCTAAATATTACAGTTTACAGCTTTTCTCCGAGGTTTTTGATGATCTTTAACCAGTATTCCACGATTTTATCCATGGATTTTTTTTTTCAATGCATGGGAAAACTTCTCTATACCATGATTTTCCGAAGTCTTAAGTTATTCTGTTATTCCTAAGGAAAACGAATCCAACTAATCAGAGATCATTTAAAACGGTCCAACAGTTCTTAAGTAATAAATGGTGTAACTAACCCGACTATGTTTTATATATTTAAGATGAATGATAAGTTGGTACTTTAAATAAAAACATAGGTTTCCATTTTTTAAATGGGTAAATTAACGTGGTAACCCTGTTAAAACGAAAAAAAAAAACTGCAGCACTTTATGCATCACAACTTTTTGTTTTATTTAAAAAACGAAAATATTAATATATCCAAAAAAAAAGTCAAAAATATGGTCAAAAATAAATAGTTCTGACTGTAAAACATAGTCAAATAATTCTTATTTATACAAAATAGTACAGATTTTGGTGGAGTTAATGGCTAAAATGTACATCAAATTTTAGCCTGAATTCTATTCTGTCTACAAAAATATCGGGTGCCAGCTCCAAAATGGGTATAAGTATATGGTAACTCTATTTGAATCCAAACAACACTTACAAACAAGTTTGACAAGTTTACAACTAAAAAAATAAATAATTTTAGATTGGGCTTACTTTTATCCATATAAAATGTTGTGTGCCATTTGTAAGATGGTAGTAAGTATTTAAACGGCATTTTGACTAAAAACCGAGGGTTTTTAGTGTTTTGTTTTGCATTCAAATTGGGTTTTCATATACTTGCACATATTTTAGAGTAGAACCCGACATTTTTTAGATAGAAAAGAGCCCAATCTAAAATTTGGTACACTCAGAGAAATAATATATAATTGAATGAAAATTACTTGCTGGAAAGTTAATACAATCGCCGCAATAGTTTTTCATTTGTAAGTACTTACAGTTGAAGGTCGACCACGAACACAAAAAAACACACTTTTTCAGAAAGACTGAATCCCAGCAAAGGTATCACTAGTTATGAATGTTAAATTGATTAAAAACTATGTCTTATGGCTTTTTTTGACACTAAACAAAAACGGTACATACCTGAAACTGAACCAAACTTCACCTTGAATACCTACCTAATTTTGTCCACTGAAACAAGGAAAAAAAAAATTAGGTACTCAAAATCTCCTCAAAACCGCAAATGATGCTCAAGCAAATGAAGAATAGTAATTTCTATCAAATTTTAAAGTAGAATTGAAGGAAGTTTCTTGACTGACCTAAATGTTTGATCGTGATAATTCTCTGAGGCGTCACTTTTCTGAAGTTGAGCTATTTCATAACATAGCAATTTAAATATTCTTAACAAAAGTAAATGAATATTTGTTTTTCGCCACCAAAAGTACCTACATTTTACACAAAAAAAAAAAAATTCCTTGAAATGAAATAATACGAATCTCTTACAATTATAATAGACAATAGAGCACACACCATACTCACCACAAATGAGTGGTCACGTCGCGCCGCAGCAGCCATCATGTATGACTCGTGCCAAATTTGTTTATACATATTTACATTTACCAGGCCCATGAGGGGTAAAAATAACGCGACATTTATAAAAGGTATAAAAACAAAATATCCATAAACGACTAATTTGCTTATTCATGCTTATGATGCTTTGAGTTTAGTTTAACAACAACAAAAACCAATAAATTATCAAGTGTGATGACCCAAAACGACCTATTTCTATACAAATATCATTATACACGATATGTCCTGCATCAGTCCGATTTGAGTATAACATTTTCCTGTTGGAATTCAACGTCAACCATGCATAACTGATGTCCTTTTTCATTGTTGGGTTTTTTTTTGTTCATGAAATAAAGTTTATTTATATGTAACAGGATAATAGGATGCTAATTTCTGAATTGTATTAATATTTAATGATATAGCTTATAAATTACTTTATTGACATTTTGTCTTAAATTGTTAAAACACCGATGATAATTGGAAACGAGGGATAGGTATTAAGGGGATTTTTATAAATGATTGTGATATTACTGTTGTTGAGAGATATGGTCTGAGGATTTGTTTTCCTGAACAAATAGCTTAACTTAAATTTCTCTAAATACTATTGAACTAAAATACATAAAATAAAATTAATAAAACAAAACATAGGTATACATTCTTGTTTTAATTTTGCTTTTATTTAAACATATCTGTTTGATTTAAATAGTTTCTGTTGGCATTCAAATAATCCTGAATATTTTATTTCTCTAGAAATTAATCCAAAGAAATGAAGCAAGGTTAGTGGAATATTTGGAAGAATTCGAGGAAAATGTTGCTGGAAACGACGAATTTGATACGAAATCTCGCAAATCAAAAATCTTGAAATACGGAATTTCGCATTTTTTTTAAAACTCGAAAAACAAAATTTCGTAATTACAAAAAAAAACCCACTTTTCATAATCTCACAATTAAAAAATCTCGTTTTTTATTATCTTGCATTGAGAAATCTCACAAATTTGAACCGGAATCTTGCAAATCAAAATCTCATATATTAAAATATCGTAAATTTAAATCTCCATTATGAAAAACGGGTTTTTGTAAACTTTACTGTACGGATCAAAAACATTACTGTACGACAAACCGTTCGTGAGTTAGAGCATTTAGGATAAAACAAAACAAAATCTTAGTTCAATTTGTATGGAAAAACAAAAAGTGCATTGCGCGCGTACTAAAAATTAATGTTAAGTGCTGATTTTTTGCAAGGCTCACTTTTAGACCTTAACAAAACTTTTGGTGCTGGGAGAATGTTTTTTTTTTTAATCACCTTAATGTACATGTAAATAAGTTGTAAGTTTAATTAACATAAAAAAAAATATGCTAAAACCTCCGTTAATCTTTAAAATAAATAATCAAAAATGGGTCAACCGTTTAGGAGATTACACAAATAGTCAACAAACAATTTCCTAAATATGGCAACGCTATTTTTTCTGTTAACCGAGTTATTAAGAAAAAAAATGCACTTTTGTTCTGATCACTTTTAACAACAACAACAATTGTTGTTCAAACATTCAATGAAATTGACGGAATAAAGAATGGTCAAGTCTATTAAGCTGACATTCTAGTACGAATAGTACAATAATAATAACAGTAATAATAACTTTTAACTTACTTATTCAAATTTTTATCAAATACTATTAGCACCGTTTTCGAGAAAATTCAAATAATTCAAATCTGTGGGAGATACTCACTCTAGAGATATTCAAAAAACAACTTTTGAAATTACTTATAAACTATTTGTACCAAATTATTTAAAAAAAAAAAATCCTTTGCAATAAGCACAATAATTTTCAATTGCTCCCACTTAGAATCGCCTCACATTAATAGCAACATGATCAATTTGGTAGATTTTGGTCTCAAGACTCTCAAGTTTTTATGCAAATATTAAGATGTGGGAATCGATTGTTTGATTATGACATGACATTTGATCCACCCTAATCTGTTCCTGGACAAATAATCTTGGCCTTTAGAATTGTTACAAGGCTCTTGCTTACATAATTAAAGCCGATGACTTCTTTCCTAAGTTTACTCTTAACACAAAGTTGATCCGCCAAGTTATAGCATGCCTGGAGGGTGAGGAAAGAGTATATTACAGAAAACAAAAGAGCTGAGCAGAAAACCTGGTAAGAAATTGAAAACGCATACTATTGCTTTTTCTAATGTTTAATTTATTAAATTTTTAAAGGCGTATAACGCAATTAAGTATGAGTTTCACCCCTTATTGCCCTAATATTGAGTGACCACAGCACGTATCCTTATACATGTTTGTGACACTTCAATACACTTTCGTATATGTACGAGTATAACGTACAAGAAAAAGGACTTTAATATGTTTGTACTTTTCAACGTAAATTCCACAAACAAAACCCAAAGATATGTGTCATAAGAAGGGTTTCTCTTTAACAGGCATCACGCACAAATAAAAATATCTTAAGAAATTAAAAAAAAATAAAACCAAAAAGGATCTACAAAGAGAGAAGACAAAAGCATTTTACTGATGTACTATGCTTGCTATGTTACTGCTCCTTTTTTCTGATTTTTCCAATGAAATTTATACACAATATATTCAGACCTTTCAGGGGGAAACAAAAAATGTAAGAACAAATTTGATCCTTCGATTCGAGGAGGTCTTGGCGCTTCTGTTATGAGCTGTCGTTCGGCTTTTGATAATACCAACTACTTTCAATAGATCACCATGCGGTTGGATGGATGCGATGTCGTCTTCTATTGTGATGCAATAAAAGAAGAAAAATAAGCTGCACTTGCTTTGGGTCTTTTGTTAAATATTTTTATTGGACCCAATATTTGGATATTTATCTCTATTTTTTTTGTGTACTACTGGACTCTTCGAAGATGAGATGATTTTTCTTGGAATTTGCATTCGATTTTTTCAGAGAGAAAAAAATATAATATTACATCATTATCAGAAATAATTTTGTATTGTATTTCGTTTGAGGGGCTTAAATTCTATAATTAAGAGTCTGTTCGATTAATTTGTACTGCAAATAAGACATTATAATTGCAGAGTAAGTTGGTACCCATCATTAGCAGCAAGTCCACAAAACAAAAAACAACTGGTCTCGTTTAACTCTCGTGTGTAAACCTATACAATTATCGAAGTAATAACAAAACAGTTTATTGTTAACAAAATTACAGCTTCTGCTAGCTTTATTGCTTCTCTCTTTATACAACGGTAAATTAACATTTTGATTAAATTGATATTCCATTCGCATTTATATCTCAACTAGATGACTAAATTTCTTGCAATCTTATTGGGTATATAATCATAAACCAGAAAGTTTGCTGAAAATCCAGCTACAGCTTCGATTTCGGCCTTGCGACCAAGTCTTTGTAGTATTTCAAGTTCATTTCGGATGTCAGCATTGATGTAGGTCCGCTGTAGAAGTTCATTTATTTTCTTTTTATCTCTTTGCGATTGAGCTAAAGTGGGTATGGCAAGTGTTTCGATTTCTGATGGTTGAATTCCAATCCAACGAATTTGTGGACAAGCCAATTGGTCAGCACTAAAAGACATTGCCTGAAGTTTATTAAAAATTGTAAAATTTCAAAAACTGGTTTATTGAATAGAAAAACTAACTTTTGATCCATAACGATAGACAAACATTATTTCAATACCAAAAGGATCTGCATCGACTAGAGCATAAATTGGCAAATGGAAATCATCCCAAATGCGTTTGACCATCAAGCGAGTACCAAGATCGGGATAACCCTTCCCAGTTATCAAAATAATATCTGCATTTAGATTGAGTAGAATATTTTGAAGGAGGAATTTTTGAAAAATCGTATCCTTTTCAACAATCAGAACAAATTTTGCACTTGTTTCGAGGAATGTTATTGCTTGAATGTCATTTGGAATCAAAGTTGCTCGATCATTGTAATAACAATCGATTACTGAATTATCGGACATGTGGATTTTTATTGCTCCAGATATTAAGCCTTTGGATGATTGACGTATTCCCAATTCCCATGGTGAGGCATTTAAAATGCTACAAACATCTTTGATAGCATAATGGATGATACGTTGATTTTTTATTAGATCAGGATCTTTATAGTAGAGTTCCCTTGTAAAGAAAAAAATTTAAAGAAAGTGGATTTTGTTAAAGATTTGTGTGATTTTGATTGATTTAATAATGAATGAATACAAACCTTTCTGTGCAAGTCAAGCCCGTTACTAGAAGATGATATACTTCGGAGAGAACATACATGATCATAGCAAAATGATTTCTGCTTTTACTACTTTTAAGACTCACTGTACGATGTTGTAGTTTTGAAGGATCTTTTTGTGATAGTCTAGAAATATGTTGAAATCTTTATTTAGGGACTCAATGTGGTTGTAAATAGAATTTTTTTGGATATTGACAAAATTCAAGCCTTGAGGATTCCTTATGGTGACTACTACTATAAAACCTTGAGTCTGGGACTTGTTTCTGCAGGACGACCAACCATGGTAGGCACGTCAATGTGGAGTAGGTTTTTGCTACTTATCACTTCCACCTCTTTCTCTTATGAGGGAGTGTTCTCAACAAAGCACTTCTACCAGATGTCTAATCTGGTATGAGTGCTTTGTTAGCCATAGAATTCTTTCGATTCAATAAATAGCAGCCTTAAAAGTTCCAGTCAGATTAAAGAACTTAGTAAACAACTTTTAGGGGCTACATAAAAAAAATAAAAAGCAGCGGGGTTTTTCGTCCTAATATGCATACCTGGCCGTTCAAGTTGGATTTTCCTGTGGCTCTGGAGTAACTGCTTGATGACGTAGTATCGTAGTAATGAAACAACTGAGTTCAATATTTGTGATTCAAATGACGAACTTAGCAAAAGAAATTTGAACAAAGAACCTGCACTTGGAACCTATCTGGACGTTAAACGGATCACGTGCAGTCAAACAATTAGTGTTGTTTACCTATTTAGGTCCTCAGACCTTGAAGAGTCCGTTGTGATCCCCTTAAGGGGCATAGGGCCTCCACTACTACGGTTTCTGGAAATATAACGTAGTTCTCTCCAACTCTTCCCCAGCTGTGCAGATTCACTTTCGACTGCGCCATGTGCTTCTCGGCCGACCCGTTTGACATTATGAAATCACTAAGAATATCAGATATTGCAAGAAAATTTGACGTTCGGAAGCTTTATCTCTCGGAAATCCCACCAACAGAGTACGTACCAGTTTAAAATAGATGAGCATGGAAATTATTTATAACTGTCCTTTAAGAAGTGTCGCCAGTGATGTCCTGAGTAAGAAACGAAACTGTAATCCATTGCTTGACTAAGAGTTTCGGTAGGCAAATGCAGCAAAAGACGAGGACTATATATGAGTCAATGTCGCAGGCTAGGACCAGATTTGGTGAAAGGGTAGTCCACAAGTTCTATGTGGAAAAAGAAGAGAGGAACAACCACTTCTAAGAAGGAAGACGAGGGCAAAAATAATGCCTTAAAGTTTTTTAAAAGGGTAAAATGATCTACCCAAGGATGAAAATGTGAATACGCTAGAACCCACTCAGTTAATGCTGAGGATCTGTAAAGAAGATCTGGAGACCGATGATCAGCCAGACGAATCTTCGTATTCAACCCTAATAAACAATGTTACGTGTGAAGGCATTGTCTTAGCTTGATGTTTTTTTTTTACTGAAGTCTAACGACTTAACAGGCTGGCTCTTCTTGGTTGAGACTAAGATTCACCTTAGAGTTCAAAGTTTCTCTAGGATTCCTTTAGAGATACTAGTCATTCTAGAGCTCCAGAATGGAATTTTTAGTTCGACTACAAATGTTGTCATGTAGAATGAAGAAGTTTGGAGCCCACAGGAAGTCAACCCAAACATAAGACGAAAAGATCGCTGACAAACTTAAAATAAATGAAGCATCAGTATTCAATGAAACTAGAAGGGTTTTTATACCGAAATAATTGAAATTACCAGAAAACTTTGGCAGACTGATGCATTCTCATGTAGCTGGCTTAAGTATTGTTCTTAAAAAGTACTCAATACTCGCTGTATAGTAGCGGTGTTGAACAACAAGCAAAAAAAGTAATTTAATACTAAATTCGAAAGAGTAGTAATAGACATTCCGTCAAGTGTGTGAAGAGGGAGAATGAAGACGAAAATACAAGCCAAAAATGCTAGTTCAACATCCGGGAAGATCTTCAATCTTCTAGAAAACAAGGATGAATATAAACATTTAATCAGCTAACGAAGTATCCGTTCGGAAGAAATGTCGAAACGAAATTGATATCAATGATATAATAAACACGATTTCTTCCGAACGGCTGCTTCCATAAATTTTGATTAGATTAGTATTTACTCACATGCCATTTGATTCTTCACTATTTTCCCAAGAACTATAATTCACCACTGAAATACTAGCTGTACCAGTTTCTACAAGATCTTTCAATAGTTTAATCATAAATTTTTCTGCATTTGCAATCAAATTTGCTTTGTTTCTTGCAGTGATCACAATTTCTTTAACTGATGGTTCCATTACTAAACCAAGTCTATGACATGAAACTTCTTTTTCTTCTTCATCTTCAGTTGTACTGGTTGAAAATAAATCTGGTGAACTACATAATGGTTTAATTTTTGAAAATGGACCTTCTTCAGAAGAAAAATCCATAGATTGTGATGTTTTCTGCTGCTGCTGCTCCAGTGGTGATTGTGATGGGGATACAATTCCAAAAATTTCCATTCGTACTTCTTCATCCATTTTACATTGTAAAGAATTTCGTAAAACAGTTTTGAAATTGGGAAGAGCATTATTTTTAACTAAATCTCTTTCAACAGCATTGATATTTGGATAGAAAATATTACCAGAAGTTGGTCGTTCAATGAAATTATGGGCTTCTTCGTCATAATTTCCCGAAAATACATCAGAATCAAAATTATCATCTTCTTCTGAATTGTCATCATCATCATCAAAAATATTTGCATTAGTACTAATGCTTGCCAATTCTAATGAAAGGAAATCTTCAAATCCCTTGAAATCTTCAGAAGACCCTTGGGTGGGTCTTTGTAATCCTTCAGTTTCATCCATATTGTTGTTTTGGAAGCGTTTTTTTTTTCTTTTATGACTTGCAATGAAAAGAATAAACAAAATAAAATTAAATTAAACATCAAAATTATAAAAATTCAGAGGAGAAATAATATTGAAGATCCTTAAAAATTAAATCTACATTTTATTCGCTTTATGAGTTCTTGAAGCAATTGAGAGGTTTTATTTTTTTTGGTCTAAGAGTTCCTCTCTCTTCATTTGTATGGTAAGTAGTTAAGAATTTTTATTGAGAAAGAATGGGCCCCGATATATTTCAATTAACACTTTTGCTAAACCCATAGGGGTAGCTAGTTACGATTTCTTCGTTGGTTCGGCAATGTTACCCAAATTATCACACGCATTCTATTCTCTATGAGAGAGATATTTTATTTTAAGGACGCGACGGCGACGACACAACGAGGACGGAAGTAGTTTAAATGAATTAATGTTCTTATTTTTTTGTTTCTTTGAGAGGGTTCTCTCCTTTATTAAGTATTTAGAGGAATGAATTTATGTGTGTGTTTGCATTTGGGTTTTTGGTGGAAGAGAAGTTCTGAAACCGTATAATTGAAGTTTTCATGAACTCTTCATCATTTCTTTAGTTTTTTTTCCGTTTCATTGTATTTTTTTTTTAAAGTGTGTGTAATAGGCTCACGTTGGTTGTATAATATTTGTTAAGGGGGTTGTTTTATTTTTGTTTCCTTTGTTTTTTTGAATGAAATTAGTTAAATAACAATAAAAAAAAAAAAACAATTTGAACGAGCGAGTAGTAGAAGAAAAATCAACAAGAAATTCTCTTTAAAACTTAAACAAAAAGCAATGTTTGTGGCATTTACAAAAAACATATGTGAATTGTGATCCTTGTTCTCATGATGATGGGTTTTGATAATTGTGTCGAAAAATAAGTGGCATGGAAAAGAACAACGACAAACAAAAAGAAAAGAGTTTGAGCATTAAAAAATTGTGATGAAATGAACGAGAGGGTGGCAATAGTTTGGTGTTTTTTGAATGGTAGTGGATTTTTAAACTTAAAATTTCAGCAATTAAAATCGGAAGAAAATAGATCTATCCTACTTCTGGAATTCTGCATTAGGGCCGTTCACAAAGTAATTGAAGACCTGTCTTATATTGTGGATCCTGAAGTAAATGAAAACACTAAGTTCTTTATTCGAAAGAAAAAAATTAGCAGTCCACTTTAATGTTATATGATTTCGATTAAGAGAAAAGATGAGTTGGTACTGAATTAAAAGGCATTAGTCCCTCTGTGAAGATACTACCGTGAACTCTAAGAGCTGTACAAATTCAAATGTAACTTCGTCCTTTGACCCACATAACCTATCCAAGAATATCTTTAAATCCCAAACAGAACCCACATCGAGAGAACAAATCGATTGCGGCGAACGAAAAAATTATCCAAACGACTTTTTCGTTTGCTGGACAATTTTTCGTTTGCAGCAAACTGATAAATTTGTTTGGGTTAAAGAGTTTCTGCGAACGATAAAAAAAAAGTTTAACGTAACACCTGTGCATTGAAACGGCAGCGACCTTTCGCTTAAGGTCTCGTCCAATCGGCCTTGACCTGCTAAACTCATAAGCGCTAGTGTTGAACGAAAGAAACTAAGAAAACTATAATACAAAAGTTCCTAGCTTTCTAGGATAGGTTACGGAGGCTAGCATTATTCGTAACTGATGCAAATCCCGCTAACGAAACCGACACTACGCCTTTTATAAGGACTGATCTAACGATGACAACTTTTGGCTATTGTACCCGGACAAAAAATGGTTTCTGGTATGTATGTAGGTACCCTTCACGACAATGGTAAAGAAGGGGCCCAAAATGCCAGATTCCTCCAAATTGAACGAGAGTTCATGTGATACGAATTGGACATCTTAGGACTAAGCGAAGTTCGATAGTTGAGCTCAGGCAAATATAAATCCCCAAACCGTAACACTGTACTACTCAACTCCGTAAAAGAGCCCGGAAGTGTCCAAAAGTCAGGTGTTGGGCTGCTACTTACCAAAACTGCGCACAATAGCCTGATTTCATGGGAGCCTCTAGGAGACAGGATACTAAAGGCAAGGTTTCCGACTAGAGTACGTCACGTCACCAATCATACAGTGTTACGCCCCATTAAATACCTCACTTCCTGAAGTTAAAGACGCTTTTTATAACCACCTGAATGCTGCTTACAAAAATACACCTCGCGGAGACATCATAATTGTTATGGGATATTTGAATTCCAAAGTTAGCAATAACAACGAAGAACTGAGGCATGTTATGGGAAAACATGGCGTTGGTGATTGCAACGACAACGGCGAACGTTTCGCGGATTTCTGCAATGTCAAACGTCTTGTAATTGGTGGCACCATGTTTGAACACAAGAAGTGCCACAAAATATAAGCTGGGTGTCCAAAGATAGGCAAGCAACCTCCAACCAAATTGACCACTTTGCGATCAGCCGACGTTTTAGAAGTAGTCACCTGTACGTCAGGAACAGAAGAGGGGCAGACATGGGATTGGCCCATGACCATCATCTGATGGTAGCTCTTGTAAGATTACGCACAGCTGCAGCTCGGAGATCCCAAGCAAAAACTCGAATGCTCAGGTTTAATACCAACAGACTTTTGTTCTATGAAATTCGATTTTGAATTTAAGTTTAAGATCCGAGTCTTATTAAAAGCGCAGTGTACGTAAGTAAGAGGCAGCTAGCATGGAACCGGCCTAGTTGTAGATTCTTTTTATCGAATTTACCCTGGAATGAATATAATGTAAGTGCAGTTCCGTCAAAGGTATGCGCATTCTAAAGCTATGTTTTAAAATGCACCTACTGATTCAAACCTTGCAAAGGTTTTTAAAGTTCTTAACATCTTTTTCGATAAAAAAACGCATTTTTATTTGATTTTTTTAACTAAAAATATAAAATAAAATACCTGATTTGTCAAGCTGTTTGACATAAACTACCTATATCTAAATTAAACAAAACGTATAACACCTCTTTAGAATGCTAATTGAATTGTGTTGCAATATTTCACTAATTGCGCGACACTACAAAGAGCTTCAAACTTGTTTGAAAATAACGTACGTTGTCGCCGTACAACTTCAACGTTAAAATATTTTAATCCGGCAACGATTGTCCATCGCGTGGCGCGGTATACTATAATAGTGTAAGTGCTGTGGTTCTTGTTTTCTTGTGTCGCTTGATGGAATTCAATATTATGTCATCCCAACTAGAAACACATAAATTTTGGCACAAGGTGCGAATGAAATACTTAAACGCGATGCATTCTTCGTTCTCCATATACAATACAGCAAATAATATTGCAACATACTGCACATATAGAAACTTCTTGCAATAAGAAAGACGACCGTCTCGAGTATAGAGTATACTGAGAGTTAGTTAAGAGCTACTATCAAATTCTATAAAATCTCCCAAATGGGTCGTGACACTAATTTTATTATTTGTTTTTTTTTCTTCTATTTTTCAAATCACATTTTTGCGACTTGCATACCTAAACCTAGTGAGCATAAACGCAACAACTCTGGTAAAGTAATAATAATAAAAGAAACGAAAAAAAACAAAAACAAACAAAACGTCCAAGTCAGGCAAAGATCGAAAGCAAACCCATCGTCGCCTAGCACGCGCATTGATTTGTTCCCAATTTGATTCTTCATTGCGGTGGAGTTAGACGATGAGGCACACAGGCTTTCATTTCTGCGTCGCTCGTCTTCTTCCTCAATATTCGATTTTTGTTTTACTTATTTTTTTTTTATTTTTTCGAACACTCCTGCTGTGATGCCACCGATAAATTTGAACCTCACCATCACCGCATCGACCGGTACAAAAGCCGTTGTTGTATAGTTATAAAACTGGCTTACCTACAATAACAACAACAACAACAAAAACTTCCTTCTATAGATATGCACAAACTTACATATGGTTCACACAATTCACGGAAAGGCATTCCATATCCATGCATATGATTTTTCGTCTTTTTTTTTTTATTTATTTGAAGCAGCCTCAAAGAGCCACGAAAAAGACGACGACATAATCGACTGCGGAGTAAAAAAATAAAAAAGAACTTAAATGAAAGTGCTCCTTTCGTGCAGGATGCAATTGCTAACTAGATGTTTTGACCGAATACGGTATTTTTTACTTGCTTTTTAGGACAAAGTATTAGTTTCGTGAGAAAAATTCAGAAATAGAAGTTTTCTGCTGACTCTAATTGAAGTTGACATTATTTATAAACAAAACATCGTCAAATTTTAGTATTTAAGGCTTCTAATTAAAATCGTAAAGTCTGCTTAATCCCAATACATACCTTTAGCTCTTCGTTATGTTATTTTTTACTAAGTAGGTAATTTGTTTTGGCAGACTTCTTCAACTATACTCCGAAGCCTTATGGAGCTCAAAAAATATTCAACGACTCACGTGCTCTACGGGCTATATAGTGACATTGGACTGGGCAAGTAGCTGAACAATTTAGAATGAACTGGAAATACTCCAATATTTATCCAAGGTTTTTGCTTTTCATTTTCGGTACGGGTCATACCCGTGCAACTGATTAGTTGCCGCTGCCTTGCTACCAAAAGTTAAAAATGTTTAACTTTGTCAGTTGGCAGCCGCTATCTGCTAAAAAAAGTTGAACATGTTTGACTTTGACATCAGCTGATCAATAAATCAATGCCATATCGCATGGTCGTAACAAGCTTTTAGCGGCCAGCTAGGTGTCAGGTAAATGATTTCTGTTTAATAGTTCAATAAAAGCCAGAGGTTTACAAGGATCCAAACTGGTAACATTCATCTTCAACATTTACAACATGTCAAAATTTGTGTTCACATGAAGACCTACATTTGTAGGATCTTGGGTAAGAAATTGAACTGGAGTCTTGACATTAAAAGTAATGACTAAATAACTAATAAACACTCTACAACAGGGTATTTGGTAAAACCTGGGGAGCGAGTCTAGTCCAAAAATTATCAAGTCTACGTATACCGCAATAGATAGACCTCTACTGAAACACGGTAACGTAGTGTGGTCGAATGCATTGGACAAAGCTACCAGCCCTAAAATCAAGGTACAGAGAATGGCATACATTGAAGGTTTGAAAACTTAAAACTCCTATATCTATTTGCACTAGAATTGACAGTCAAAAAATCCCTCGAGTAGCTGGAAAGAAAGTGTCAAGAACGCCTTTTCTAGGAGAGAGGGTTTTCCAAATTAACGAGCCATCAACAACGAATTGATCATAGCCATAAATACAAACGGTTATAAGACAGATACTGGGGTTGGTGCAGGTTTTCTTGAAACATTTCGACTAGTAGCTCATCAGTATCTTTAATGCTGATATCCTGGCAATTACAATATCAGCTAAACAAGTCCCAATGATGGTAACACCGACTGACAGAATTGTCGAACCCACTTGTTACGGAGTTTTTACATACCGTTTTGTAATCAGTGCGCAACCATTCCTAGAAAACGTGATAGGATTCCGCCAGCGTATGTGTTATAAGAAATGGGTCAAAATTGACTTGTAAGATTTGATTACATTGTTAGTTAGTTTGTCAGAGCGAAGTTAATAAAAGCGTGTTAATAAATAAAAAGAGCACCAAACATAGAATGGACACATCGGCTTTACACCAACGGATGCCCTTCCTACGGTGAACACCAACGTCAGTGAGTTTCAAGGACCACCTTTTTCCTATTGGAGACATTTCTGCAAAACTTAGAAATGAGCTCCTTCGAGGTATAGACTAGTTAGTAACTGATTTCTTGAGTGCATGTAGTCAACAAGAATAGAGAGCATGCGAACTACAGTTTTATCCGGTTCCAAACGGCTAAGGTGGAGCTTTTTTATCAATTTCTCGCAAGAGTAGTAAACTAGTTGCCATGAAAAATAGGAGGTGGAATGGGCTCGAACATACATAGATCTCCAGCGTGATATTCCATCGCACTAACTACCAAGCCGTATCCCGGTATAAATTTCCGGTATGAAACCATCCAAAATCCACATCAGCAAGCAGCAGCAATCTTTGACAGAGAAGTTACAAATCTGCACAAGGATGCTTTTTACTTTTTCATACAAATCAATCGATATACTTATCCTTTACACTACTAAAGGATAAGTATATCGATTGTTTTTTTTTCATAATTAGTCTATTTCATCCTGAAACACTATGAAACATATAGAAAACACGTTTTCAAAACGTTTTTATGCGCGTGCGCCAATTTCGTCGGCGTTGGTGTCGTGTCGACCTCGCTTCGTTGGCGTTAGAACTTTATAAACACGATAACTTAGATTAGAATCAAGATAATTGGAATATGTATACGCCAAAAGTTGATGATTCAGCCATTTTGAATACAACCTTCTAGTACTTTTCATACAAAAACCCCCAAAAAATGTCACATCACACATCACACAGCAAATGAGTTAAAACATACGACCCATCAGGTTTGCATTTTATTTTAAAATCGCATCTTGTGTGTTTTGCTTATACTTGAGTTTTGTGCCGTTTATGATGTTGTCGACAGATCCAAATTTTATTTGAAAATCTCCAATAAATAGCTGTCAATTGGGATGTCAGTTTGGTATCAAATGTCACCATCATATACGGGCGTTGTTGTGCTTCTTTTTTTGTAGTTCTGTATAGTTGTTGTCTTTTTCAATTGTTATTTGGGATGCAGCTTTTACTCACATATCAAAGGTGTACCTACTTGCGTGCGTCGTGGGTAATATATGAATAAATAATAAAAAAAAATAAGTAGATACTCGTATGAGTTTCAAAGGACCAATATTACAAAATGATGTCCTTTCCAGCTGCTTATATCGGTTTACTTATTTTGCACGTCCATTGGCGACGAAAGTCTGAGGACATTTATTTTAAAATTTATAATTTTTTCCAGTAAATTTAAATCCTTATCATAATGTTGTAAAATGTTTAAAAAAAAAAAAAAAAACATTAGACAAAACACACAAAAGGATCAATATGTCATCATTACAACAACCTCACTCCTGGATTGATGCCACTGATATGCATCAATGTTTTTGTCTTAATTTTATAAGAAACAAAACAAACAAAAAAGAACTATACAAAAAGGGATTTGTGGGTTTTCTGGTTTATTGCCTGGAGTGTCAACTTGTGGCAGAAATGGTATAAGTACATCCTATACACATACAACAATGCGAAATAGAATAATTTAGATACTTAAAATTACCAGTCATTACCAGACGCATCCTGTGGTGAGGAATGGTGTCAATATACAGTATGACCATATTATTCCTATTATACCACCTGCCCTCATATATAGACAGAGTATGAAGATAGAGAGACACGAGAAACTCGTGCCACACCGCAAGAACAAAACACAACGCAGTCGACCACCATCATAAAGTGCGTAAAGAAATATAAATTATTTTGAAAGATAGGCTCACAATACTACGAAGTCTAGAGAGCACACAATCCAGGACTGGCATCATCTTTTTCTAGAAAATGTTGAAGAAGAGTTCATAACTTTAGGATTTTTTTTTTTTTTCATTTTTTGTTTGTCAAGTCCACCCGGCTAAAAGTGACACTCACCACTTCTTTTTTTTTATCCCAAGGCTTCGTTGTGTCCTGTCCTGGTGTACCTAACACGAAATCGGAATCGGCAGCAGGCTTCCAACTCCTAATATATCATGGAGCATACTTACAGTACAGATGCTTCTAAATGACCAAACGATATCAGCCCGCTGCCACTGCGTTATGAGGATGGCGAATTAGGGGAAATATTAAACAAGAAAATTTGCATTGGGCACGAGCTATGTGTGTGATGCGTAATATATCAATGGGGTCTCAATGTATCTTTTTTGCTTGCAAAACCTTCAATTTAGAATATATTTTACAAGAATGAATGCGTGTGTGTGTTGTCTCTTCTCACTGATTGACTATGACAGTTTAGGTACTTTTGTCAGTTTTTTTCTATGAAAATCTTTGACATTTATCATGGGTAGGTAGGTTATATGCAGAGGATAAATAATTATGATTGACATTGTTATAAGTTGACTGCATTGATTTTGAAAGAGGCGTTCTTCATCAAGTATTTGTTATTCTAACCGATCAATCAATTCAAAAAGTGTCTCTAATTTCTCTCCATGAGAGAAAATTTACTTTAAAATATAGAAAGTAAAATACTCGTACAGCAAAAGTCGAACTCTTTGGACTATAGAATATGAATTTTGAACTTTTAAACAAAACGAAGGTCAAGAAAAGAATTCTGAATATCCTTACCCTAAGAACGAATTACTTCTATACAGTCTTCTTTGTTTCTTCTTCATAATTTCTGTCTTACTTCCTTTTCAACGCTATCAAAGATTGACTAATGTTAATGAAGAATAGAGATCTTTCAAGTTGGCATAATTTCTGCTTATAAGCTTTTCCATCTATCAGGATACTTTTCTTGTAGATGGAAGATACAGATCCGAGAAAAAGCCGATTAATTCTTCAAATTCTATACTTTATGTTGACCAATTGCATTTTTCAATAGTTCTTGTCAAGGTCATGATACTTAATTTATCAGCTTAAAGCATAATGATAGTGGAACAAAAAATTCATAACAACTAAACATGTTTTTGGAAGCAGTAAGCTAACTGACGATTTGTTGACATAAATGAACAAATAGTGGATCCTAAATATTTTATTCTTAGATTCTCGTTTTCCACAAAAGCATTCCCAACAAAAAAGGCGATAGAAGAAGAATAATCTAGAAGAAATCAATGGCCGCGCTTTTAGTTCAAGTTAGGTTATATTACTTGATGAACACCTTATATGGAGCAGTAATTCCAGTTCTCCAAACAATTAGTGAACAATATTTATAAGATCAAAGCAGTTGTGACAATAATCCAAGATGATGGGATGATGGAGAAGGTATACGGAAACTGAAATCATGCAATATCAGATTTGGCAATTACTGGAAAGTAGCAGAAACAGTGGTTGTTTGATTGTAGCTTTGTGATAAATCAAAGACTTAGACAAGAAATCAAAGCTTATTGACGCAATCCGCTTCAGAGACAATTTTATGAACTGATCTGTGCCGACACGTCCAAACAGAGGAAAAAGATGAGCTGCCCAAGAAAGCATTCTACGAACTTATCGAAAAGTGTTTTAAAAAACGACCTCAGTCTTTTAACGTCAAAAACAATCTTTCTTTAAGATACCAAGCCCTCTTATTGGAAAATTTTAATCTTTTGGTCTATCTGTCAAATTATTAAGTTTCTACAATCCTTGAAAGTCCACCATATTGCAGACAATATAAGCATATATATATTAAATTTCATCACATCAGTTAGTGGTTAAAGTGGTAAAGTAATAATAAGATGAAGAAAATCGCGGTTACTTTCAACCTCTTCGTTCCCGAGCAATGTTAACAGAAATTTAGTTTGAATCAGTCTGATAAGAAAAGGAATATTTTTGTGGACTGGACGCGGCTTATTTCATTCTTATCATATAATTATATACAAAATGATGTCTTTAAACAAAAAAAATAAAATTAAATTACCTATACTAAACATTTCGTTTGAAATAGTTTCAAAATCTTTTGTCAGCTGTGCGCGTTTTCATCATGTAATCACACATAATCCCCCCTTGAGTGTGTTTTTTTTTCAACAAAGTGATAATAATCATTTCATTTAATGCTAATTTCTTCACCCGTATAAATCCATTGTTTATTTATTTAATTACTTGTATGTATGTGACTCTTTTTTGTTTGATGAAAATGGGGTGGATTTTATTTTTTTTTTAAACAAAAATTAACCAACCAACAACCAACAGCAATGACAGAATCAACAAACAAACAAAAAAAAAAAAAAAACTGCTTTGAAACCGTCAGGTGTTGCCCCTACTACTAGTGCTCTGTATTATGTATTATAGATAGTAAATGTGGTACATGCCAACCATGGCAACCTAATTATTATGGCGGCGATGGTTCTACATAATTAAATTACCTTATTTTCTTCAAAGATGTGACAAGTTCCGGAAAATGAGTGCGTAAAATTTTAATTTTTCTATCGCCCTCTCTTTCTATTTTCTCATTAACCTCTACGACGACACAATTGCAACATCTTTTGACTTTAATGTCAAATATTACCAACATAGGAACTTATTTTATTTCCTTTGTTTTGAAGAATGATGCAACCAAAAAATGCGGGCTTATGCAGACGTTAGAAGAAAAACGAAACGAACAAAAAAAAAAAAAAAACTGCAACAAAAAAATGTCTTCAGTTGTCATTTGACTGCACACAAAAATGCCATTGCACCGGTTTATAATATTTGCATTCTTTTCTGAAGAAAAGATCAAAAAAGCCAAAAAAAAAACAAACCATAAATTTGGCCTAACGCACTCTCAAAACCTACCATTAAGGCACCTCAAGTGTTCGAATCTTGTCCAATGTCGATAATAATAAGTCAAAGTGTGTTGTCAAATAACTCTCTTTTCGTCCAACCTTCCTTACACCATTGGCCCCTACGGCCATACAGATTCGTGTTGAAATAACTAAGTGCAAGGCGTGCTCCCCAACAGCTCCTGATGGTGTTGTATACAGACCACATAAAAGGCAGCAGCCAGAGCCTTGAGCAAGAAATTAAAAAAAAAAACAAAAAAACAAGAAAAAAAGAGTGATCCACACCCATTAGTTATTACAGCACACTTGTGTTTAGCGCCCGTTATTGCCCATCTTGCATCCAATATTCTTTTTTTCAAATTTGATGTTTTTTTTTTTTTTTTTTTGACAAGCAAGGAAATTTTTTCGGGGCATTGATTTATGTAAAGTGCGACTTGATTTCTTCTTCTTCTTTTTCTTCTCCTCAAAAAAAAAAAACGGTCCTAATCTGCCGAAAAAATCATTCCCTTTATCCACTTATCGTTGAATTAATTATTCTTCCAATAAAAAAAAAAATTAAAAATAAAATATTAATACCTAAACTCTGATTAAAAGAAGTTCTATGCCATACCAAATGGAAGCATCTGTCCTGCGTCAATTAATTGTGCTAGTTGACCTTCGAAACTATGTTTAATCAGAGCATTCACAAGACAAAGGCTAGCACGCGGCATCATATTCAGTGTATAATCGTTAAAACAATCAGAGAAGATGGTTTCGCGAACTGCTAAAGATGTTAAGACCACATAAACACGCGTGTCCGCCTTAAACGGGCGATAATGGATCCCGCATAACCATCTTAAATGAATTAATTCCCTGATTTTGCGCACTCCGATTTGATACATTATTAAGATCATTCAATTAATTTGCAAAAAAAAAAACGAACCACAGACACAGAGAGTCGCATCGGATCCATCAGTAGAGGTCCTCTGGTTCTTCTCTTGTGATATCTGGTCATGGTGCGTTTTTCAAGGCGGTTAGTTCAGTTGTAGAAAGATCAGTGCATCCGATCACAAGAGTAGGTATGAGGCACGCGTACGCAACTCGCACCCAGAAGAAGATGAGAATGAGAATGGGTTTAAGGAAAAACAAAAAATGTTTATACCATGATCCATGAGTTAACATGATGGTGGTATGAAGATAACACCTCTCTCACTCCTGAAAAATCGCTTCTTGTCGGAGTGGTAGGTAGGTTAGGTCTGAGTTGGAGTCGGAGTATACCTTTGCCTACAGGTGGGAATTATAATTTTTATCTGTGAATGGAATTGTTGAATAGTTAACGCCATCTGCTTTTTTTTAAATCCTAGAAAAACGTCAACATTTAAACTTGTGCATTCGTCTACTTATTATTATGATATCATGTGCTGCTGCTGCTGCTATTGCTTCTGCTGCTGCTGGTGTATTATTGGCACGTGCTTTGCATTCAATGATTCGATTGAATATTCTTGACTTAAAGAAGGTAAAACCTAAACTAGAAGATCCAGCGATCCAGGTGTCATATAGGTTAAGCAAATTAACAGGAAATTAACTACTTTTTTTTTTTAATTATACGAGTATACAAGCAGCATGATTTCTTGAGAGTTAATTAGCAGAAAACAAATTTAATGCATGGACATTGCGGCGGATATCATTACAAGGACAACGTCAACATGACAACACGAGAGATTAAAATTAAAAAAATCTGTAAGTTTTCACAAAAAAAAAATGTTGAAAAGGATCAAATGTATGTAATGTTAAATTGCACAAACAGTGGTCAGAAAAGTTAAATGGACCTTGTTGCTCTTGTTAAACTAAACTATAGTCAAATTCGATGAAAAAAATAAGAGTTTTGAACTTAAAATTTAAGAAAGAAAAAAACTAAAAACATGTTTCAAGTGTAATTTTTCAAAACTTTGTGGTTTTTATACTTTTTAATTTTGAATTTTCTCAAAAACTAGAAGACATAGAATCAGTTTTAGTTTTTTTGATGAAAAATTTAGGATTCTAAGAAAAAAAAAATAGTATAAGATCTTTAAGTTTTGAAAAATTACACATTGTTTAAGAAAAAATATGAATTACGTCAGTAATCCGAAACTTTTCCGTACCGTTGCAAGAATTTTGTTTACAAAAAAGAGTAAAATCTTAATTTTTAACAAAAAAAATCAAAATTAGGTATTCCCTTTTTTTGACACCTCCATTATTTAGAAAATCATTATTTAGAAGGTTTTTGTATGAAAACTACAAGAAAAGGTTTTATTCAAAATGGCTGAATTTCGAACTAAACCTTATTTTAGGTAATCCTCAATTTTTCGAAAATTGTCGTTTTTAAAAAAATTATTTTTTTTACATATAAAAATTCTCAAACCTTGTTTAAAAATAAAATTGGTGTGCCATTTTTAAGAAAATATTAATGCACATTTAAAACCAAAATTTCAAAAAAATACATTGAACCATTTTCGAAAAAATAAAGTAAAGTGTAAAAATTAATTTTGTTCATAAAACTTGACTAAATTTAATTGTGGAAAATAAATTTAAGTTTTTTAAATTTGGGCTTGAATTTTTTGTACAGCTAATGGTAATTGAGCTATTGGGGTATAAATACAAAAGTATAGTTTTTTATTTGAAGACGGATATTTGACGGGAAAAAAAATCGTAAAGGGAACAAAGAAAAACAAAACTAAAGCTCAATACATTTTGCAAATGGAATTTGTATTCATTTGAGGTAAGTTTACAGCGTGCCAAAAACTTGTTCCTTTAATTCTTTGCGCTAGTGTATTTTTTGCATATTCACTTACATATAAAAAACATTTGCTATACATATACATTTGCCGTAGGTACCAAATTTTCAATTTTTTGAATTTCAAGATAATTTTTGAACTTGATTTTTTTTTTGTTTGGCAAACAATACATTAGATAATTATTCATGGCCATATTTAAAGAAACAACAATAATTATGATCTTGTGCGAAAGCCTTGATTTTTCGTAAACCATGACTTTTATGTCATTTTTTAAGCATTCAAAATAAGATTCTGAAATGGTCTTGTTAATAATTTTTACAAAACGGGATTGTTAGTTGTATGATGTGTTTTCACTTTATATTCAAAACGTCCAAAAGTTATGATTTTTGCAACCAAAATGAGAGTCGTGCCCACTGTGTACCATTGGGCTATTTAATCCCAATAAGACATTTGGGGGAGTATGGTTTTAAACGGTTTTTAACCTTGTTTTGACGCTCAAAGCAAACAGGAAAACAGGGTGATCAATTGTGCAGATGAGACCTTGATGGAAAAAGTTCTTCTAAAATTGAGACACTGAAGACTATGGACTATTTTGCTATTATGTTGTCTTGCATTTAGTATAAGTTAGTATGGTACCTAAACAAATTTCGGCATTTTTATGATCAATTTATAATATTCTTCAAACTTGTAAAATGAGAGTAAAAAAGGACCCAGTTAGCCTCTCTAGTCTCCACAGTCCACATCCAAACTCGACTTTGTAAGTAAATTCATGACTTTGATAAAATAATTCGCATCCTATTCCGAAGAACTACTTTGACTTCGCATGGCATGGTTCAAAACAATAAGTAGATTATAATGATACGTAAGACCAGCGGTTAGTGGAATTTAAAAATTAAAAAAAAAACAACTTGAGTCACTTTACGTAATAATTATACCTACCAACTATTTTTTTTTTTTTTGAATGATTAATACCAACATAATTAATTATAATAACAAATCAAAATACAGTAATGGACATAATTTATTTAGTTCATCGTATTATGCTTATACAAAATTTCTAAAAAAAAAAAAAACAAAACAAACATCACTTATGGACAGTTTATGTAAATCTATAAGCTCTGGGAATTTTTTTTTAATGATTTTTTTTATGATCTGGTAATCTTTTAAGACCAACAAGATATTTAATATTGTGTGTGGACCAACAACCTTTCAAACATCACCCGCGCGGTTAAACATTATTTAATCATTCATCATCGAACCATCAATGTACCTATGTTTGTTTTTTTTTTTCTTAAATATTAGGTATTTTTAAGTTTTTTTTTATATCTATTCTATAGTTGTTATAGTCAAGAGAGTAATGTTGTAATAATTCGGTAAGACAATTAAAATTGGTTTACAGTTTTGGCTTATATTGAAATAAATTAGGTATTGGTGTCTGTCTAATGCCAAATCGTAGGTAATTATGAGCCTATAATCCATAGAAAATATTTCAAAAATCTAAAAAAAATTATGTAATCTAACAAAAATAAAAGTGACAAGTCAACTGATGATTCCAAGTGAGCTTAACCTGAACGAAATGCCAAATATTTTGTACGGCTGTTAAAAGCTATATTAAATTAATAATTTAACAAGTCCACTTTAATAGCATTAAGTCCTTTACCAGGCTGATTTATTTTGGTAATTCAGTAATTCAACTTGTAATGAATTTGATGCTCTATCCGACAAAGAATTGTTTCTCTTTATCCTCACTGAAATCGTGATTACGGGCGATTTCAATGTACACAATTTTTCTTGGCTTCGCTTTTCGGGCCAGAAAATAGCCTAAAGAAGGTATTCTGGGATCTTCGCTGAGTTAAACCACTCATAACTCAGCTTATTGACGAGCCGACTGATATGACCAAAAACTGAGGCAAAAAATACTACAATGTCCCAAAGGTAGTGAAAATGTTTGGTCGTTTGTTAAAAATATTCGTCTTCACTCTTGAGAAAGCTAACTTTCTAGCAAGGAAATTTGCCACCAATTCTATTCTACTTGAAAGTGTCATGACTACTCCTGTGCTAAATGGTGTAAATAATTTCATGGAAAAAATTTTCTTTCGCACTGGTTCTTGGCATAAACAAATCCGCTGGAGATGTTCTTCCACGCTGTCAAAACCACTGCGTAAGCTTTTCCATCTGTCCTACTCTTCTTGTCTCTTTCCGGGTGGATGGAAACCGAAATTTTTCCATCAGCCAGTCCCTAAAAAAGGCGAATTTTCTTCACTGTCCAACTATCGTCCGATTGCACTTACGTCCCTTCTTTCCAAGGTCATGGAAACCTTGATTAATTATCAACTAAAGAAATATCTCGAGAAACGAAAGCTTCTTAATGGCTGGCAGTAAGGCTTTCGTAGCAATAGGTTCACTGCTGATCTGATGGTATTACTCACCGATCAGTGTGGAAAAAATCTTTACATCGTTTTGGAGAAAGTGAAACGAACACAACATATTCGACGTCTTCAAAAACACTGCGAAATGCTTAGATTTCCTGCGCAGATGCAAGAAATATTTATCCGATCCCCATTTGATCTAGCTGTTATTTATGAATCGTATATAATCCAAAGCTCACAAATCTGGGCAGGTGCTCCAAAAACCCACTTGAGTTTCCAGGATAGAATTTAAAATAGGGCTTTTAAAATGATAGGAAATAGATCATTGGCAGAACCTACTATTACGTTTCTCGAGCACAGACTTAATGTATATTGTCTCTCTTTATTCTATCGCTATTTTTACAAAGTGTTAGGATAGAGCTAAACTTTGGACGTACCGTAAGGTATAGAGATGATTTCTTTAGTCGCACGACACGAATTTGGAACGTGTATTACCTGGCTCTGTTTTTCCCTCCCATTACAATATCCAAAAGTTCAAAACTAATGTGCATAGGTATCTACTATTAAATCCTTTCCTATTTTCATAAAGCTCGCACTCTGTTTATCATATTAAACGTAGTCTAATCTCTTGAGTGCGCGTATAGTATAAAAAAGTAGAGAATTTTTATTATAAAACCAAAGTTAGACTTTTAATTTCGTGATTGGTATAAACTGTCATCAAACACTTATCACTTTTCACTTTGCAACTTTTCACTTTTTCTTTATAAATTTCGTTTCACCAAAAGCCAATTTGCAAAGAGGATATTGAAGTGAAAAATTGAAAAGTTTTCTTCTTTGCAAAATACTTTTCGCCTAACAAAAAGTGTTTGGTGAAATACATAAGCGCCTGGTCCTATATTTTGTTAATACAGAAAATGTTGATACAAACATTTGATATATTATACCAAACCTATAATGAAATCCATCCTACGCTACCTCCTGAACTATTTGATATTAGTAAAAGGTACACAGCTACCTTATTATCGAGAAAACACCATTTATTAGGCAACGTGCGAAAGCTTATCCCGGCTATCTTCTCTTTTTGAAGATTAATTGTTGACCTTAAAAAGGGAATTTAATCGATATCTGTCGTTAATCTAATAGTTTTGAATTTATCATTTATTATTGGTCCAAATGATAATAAAGTGTGGATTCAATTAATTAAATCCCTCACTTGGAGATTTCAAAGTTGAAAAAATTAAACTTCAAAGATTTAAACAGAAAGAAAAATAAAAGAATGATACCGAAGTACCAACATACAACCTCAGAGAAAAGTATCTTCATTAAACTGAGAGAGAATTAGAGAGTCTTGAGGAGAATCACAATTTTTATCCATCAAACTCTCACAAACACTAATTCATTTTTAACACTCACACACATTCAAAGATTACCTTATTATAGTGGTGGTGGTGGTTGTAAGAAAAAAAAAAGTATCTATAGCTAAATGGTGTGTGTGGTAAAGGTTCAATGCGCATACCAATGAACTACCTCAAATTATCCGACCAATCAGAAGACCAAAAGTGAATATTTGATTCGGATTAGGGTTAGAGAAGAAGTTGGAGGTTTTTTGGAGTCTCTTGGATATAATATCAAAGCCGTTTTTGTTTTTTTGTTTTATTAAATGAGCGTAGGTGGAGCTTATCCATCAATGATGATAATTCTCAACTTATCAAGTTGTTGTTATGTGTAGTTATGCTCAAAACAGTGTTAAAGAAGAACTTCATCTACACTTTGTTTCTTTAAACATTTTTTTATTTTTGTTTTTGGATTATAATTTCTTTATTTGTTTATCCATTCATTCATTGTTTCGTTCATTTTAAAATAATACTTGAACATAAAAGCCGAAGTGAATGATGAGCGCACAGTAGCGTTGCGGTGTTAAAAATAATTCTCAAAACAATAGATACATCTTGTTATAGAAAATTTGTAAAAATACCGCCGGAAGTGTTTTGATTCCTCAAATTTGTTTGAGATTGTTTTTTTGGTGTAATTATTATCAAAAGAAAAAGGATACAAATTCTGATTTTTCGAGAAAATTGTTTTGCCTCTTTTAAAGCAAAAATGCGATGATAGTACGGTTTAAAAAGGTCATCATTAGTTAAAAGTGATCAGAGTGTATAGTTGTGAACAAAATAACTAAAACTTCCTGCAGTTCAAAGGACTTTAAAAGGATAACAATAATCTAGCTAAAATTGGAATATGGTAATATTGTAAGTAAACAAGTAAACACATAAATTATATCCTCTTTTTCTTAACCTATTGGATTTTGAAATGTCTTATTGGAATCAAAATTCCACCTCATTTTTGAAAGTACCCATCATTTCTGGAATATATTCGAAAATTATATGAAAAACAGCAATTTGGGTGCTAACATCAAGTTAAATAGGTTTAAATTATGTTATCAAGCTGTTTTTCAGTGGATTATCTTTGATTTTGGAGTAAAACTTAAATTAAATCCTGAAACATTGGTTTATTACAAGTTCCGATTTAACTCAAGAAAATTTGTGGGTAATCAAGAGGTTATCTGAAGATTATATGAACAAACATTTTTGGTAGATGCGTGTCAAAAAATGAACGAAATTAAGATGCAGCACTTTGTAAATGCGTATTTTTATAGTGTTCTACTTTATTCTGACATTTGTTTTGACAACTAAAATTTAAAGTTTATCTTAGACTTAAAACCGATCCCGATTGATGAGTAGGTAGACTTAAATGCCACATTACCTGCTCGAATGTGTTTTTTCTTACACTATTTCCACTGAAATTTCGATCGTGAAAGTTGCCTATAGTCCATTTACTATCTAGTGGGGCTGGATTCAGAAAAGATGTGATGATTTTCGTTAATCTTCAAACGGGTTTTGACTAAATCGAAGCATTGCAATTGTTGGCAGTGTCATCCTTTTGCATATAATTATGTAGGCAAGGGTATTGCTGTGATCAATGTTCACTAATTTTTACCTTTTGTCAAAGCTATAACTTTTAGAAAAGAGAAGAAGAGTTGTCGTTTGAATTTTTGACCGTTAATTCAGAAAAGTACCTGAAAATCAATTTTCTACAGTGATTGAGTGATTATATGTATCCCTTGCAATCATATAACAATAATTTTTTTGAAGATTATCACGGTGACTTTTGAGCATTTGCTGCGAGCTGTTAACAGTAACAAACCAAAAAGTAAGAATATAATGGGTCCTCTCAAACTTTTCCGTAATGTGGCCAGAAATTTCCTTCAAAAAAAGAGTCACAATAAAATAACCTTAAAAAAAGTTATTGGAAGCTTGACTTTCATTCCCTTTTACCGCTGCTTGGGGAAGCACTTGGAGTTCCAGGCCCTCTCTATGAGTAAATGCAGTAGAAAAGTCGATGTCGGGGGTACTGCTTGCAAGAGCTGTGAGGGAATACCATCGAGTTCTATCGCCTTATTGTTCTTCAGTGTTTTAATTGCAACAATAATTTCTTCTGTACGTTTAGGTACGGTGCTTATCTGAGCATTTGTTACTTTGTACAAGTCAACAGATATTGGGTACAAAGGCAGTGTTCCTTCTAAGTTCTAAACTTTTCCTCATCCGAACAAATCATCTTTCACTGGGTGTTTTGTATAGCTTTGTACATGTACGTACTTGTACACCTGTGAGCTCTTTAGTGATCCTATAAATTTCTCGTCTTGTCTACTTCTTCATCTAATTCGTTAATTCAGGCTACGATTCTCACGTCGTGTCGCACGTTACGGTTAACTTTTCTCATCTTCAATTAATACGTAGACTCTAGCAGGTTTCTCTATGCTGCTCGAATAGGTGCGAAGCGTGCTTTTCTTTGGTCTACGATAGTAGAAACAATATTGCTAAAAGTAATATCTATCTACAGAAGCCATTGAAGGGATATTTTTTTAAGAAAGTGAATATTTCTTTGACTCATAAACTCTGACATACAATTCTTGTGGTACTTTTCGTAATCCTTTATCAGCTGCGTCAAGCCAATGAATCAGTGAGATCTTGAAAAAGACTCACCGCTGATATTTTTTAAAGTTCTGCGTAGTTCTGTCATGAGTGATAAGTTTTAAATAAGTAAAAGTATTATTATTTGTTTTCCTGACAACTTTTTTTTTTAAGTTATACAAAGGTTCGTATTAAATTTTCTTGAAATCTTTTTCTGCATTCTTTGAGGTTATAAGTTGTAAAATAAAGTGTTTCCGAAGTTGATAGCAATCAAGGATTCCTTCTAAAGATACGTTTCTTCATTCAGTTTTTCAACCAGTTTTCGGAAGTTTTTTGACATACTAACATTATACAGCTTGTTAAAAAGTAGTTTACTACTAGTAGGGGAGTAACTAAGGCAAATTATATCGGGACTGCTCCTATTTGGAAGATTTTTTTGCCGATTAAAAATTGCCGCTCTTATTTTTATTTTAACTTAACAATATGATTTTCGTGAACAAACATTTTTTATCAAAAAAAAATTGTTAAAATTTTATAAAATAAACTAGTTATGCCAAAAAATTTCCAGAGCTGCTTTATAGTCTAAGAGCCGACAGAAAATTTTGTAAATGGAGGTATAGCCAATATCTGAGTATACAGTTTTATCGGTATACGCATCCTGATTTCAAATTCGAAAGTCTGGCAGGTTTATTTTTCAGCCTTTTATGTTTTTTTTGGGGAATTAAACAACGCCATTGTTCCAATTCATCTGAGAATGATATATCCACATCAATTGCAATTTCTAATATTGAAACTGGTGCTGTGCAATTTTTGCTAGGTCTGGAGGCAGTTACGATAGTTAAGATCCGTTTGTCAGAAGTCAAGATTTAATCTTTTTAAGCGACGCTTTTCGGGTCTTTTTTGGAGAGTTTTCAGATAAGAAAAACCAACAAAAATGTCTCCAAAACATGGTTCGCTTAAAAAGCATGTATCGTGAGTGCTATCAATCCGATTGTCAAGATTGAGGTCTCCAGACTTAGGAAAAATGCATAATGAGCATAAGTTCCAATATTAAAAATAGCTATTAAAGTCAACTGGTTATTCACAGATTAATTTTTAACAACCCAAAAACCGTAGAAGGCTGAAAAATAAACTTGCCAGACCTTGAATATACCTATAAAACTGCATACTCAGTTTTTTGGTATACCTCCACTCACAAAATTTGCTGTCGACTCTTGGTCTATTAGGAAAACGACTAGAAAAAATAGGAGTCTAGTTGACTAAAATCAACTAAGAATTATGGAAACAAAAATTTCAATCAAGATTTTTTGATTGATTTGTTTTCTTCAAAATTTTACGATATGAAATATTATTTTTTCTTCCAAAATTCAATGGCCTTATTTAAAGTTAACTGACTCAAGAAAAATAAATGGTCTATGTTTTTTTTGGTTTTTGAAAAACTGTGATTCAAACTTGTAATTTAGGAAAAAAATTGAATTAAAAAGAAAATCAAACTAATTTTTGTATCATTAATTTTCATTTCAGTTGAATACAAAAACGTTAATGTTAATATTTCTTCTAGTTTTGGATAAATAAAAAAAAAAAAATACAAAACTAACTTTATTGAAGTTTTTTCTTTTTTTTTCTTAAACTATTTATTGGATTAAATTGATTTAAAATGTTAATAAAAGACAGATCTCGTATTTAACTCCGTTGTTTTTCAATAATTTTAATTTCTCCTTTAAGTCAACTTTTGATAAAATTCCCCCTCCCATCTGAACGGGGAAAAAAAGACTTTACTAGATGTTTTTATTAAAGAGATCTGGAAAATTGTTGGAATAGTTTATTGTATAAAACAAAAATCTTGTTGTTAAGTTTAAAAGAAAATCCTTTAAGAGCGCAAGTTTTAACTGGTAACTGTTGAAGGTTTTTTGAATACCAACATTTGAAAAAGAATCATGCAAATCGGAGCAGTTTTGTCCGGTTCCGATACAATGCCTTATTTTCAGCAAATTTATTTCCATACAAATTTAAAAAAAACTCCCTCTTGGAAACTGTAATGCAGTTTTAAAAGTTTGATTGAATACTTTGTTAAGTTAATCTAATAGACCGTTACTTGTATAATGTAGTATCTGTTCTTTGCACTTTTTCGCAGTGTAAAATCGAACTAAATTTTCTTCAATTTTGTGTAATTTGTTTTTGGATTTTTTTATGATCACAAATTTTTAAGATTGGTATAGCATTGGAGAAGTCCTGTGATTCTACTTAAAAGTTTGTCATCAGATTGTTTCGCTCGGTCAATAGTATTGCACAATACTGAGTATCGTGCAATAATATTACTCAGTGCTCGCAACAAAAGTCTAGTAATTGGCAGTCTTTTCTATTCAATAACAATCCTTAAAGTTCTGTAGATGGGATGTTGTATCTTGGTCTTATAATTTGGGTCTATTGAGTTCCAGTTCCAGTACTAAAATCCCCTGTGAGTAGCATATTAGTCTGATGTTGTACAAAAATTTAAAATTCTGATGAGTTTCCTTGTTGTCCCTAACTTTTCAAAATATAAAAAAAATTAGCAGTATGACTATTCTTTCGAAGATCCAGAATTGCCTTAAGAAGAACTTTGTGGTTAGATTCCTAAAACTCTACGTTGTTGCTCTCGTTCCGTTATTTCCGATTATCTGCCTTTTAATTAACATTCCATCAACAATCAAATTATATAGTGATCGAATTTATGACACTACTTTTAGTGCAATTGACCCATGGAATTAATTTTAAAGACGAGGGATTGATCTATATAAAAAAACAATGTTTATAAATTACACAAATCAATAATAAAGGCTCTCTCAAAATTATGAAGACCACCCAAATAAAATAATAACAATAAAAGAACCACATGTGTCTGACATAGTCCAAAGTCATACATATATTATTCCAAATTGTTTAACAACCTTAAATCTTTCCTAAATAACCAAAACAATAGATGTCTTGATCGTAGGTGACAAAGTAATTTCCAAAGAATATGTGTCAATCGATGCGGTTTGTTTCGTAAAGTCGTCTTCGTTGTTTTTTGTTGTTGTTGTTGTCGTCTGTCGTGTCCGTGTCTGGTCCATTGGCATCATCAGCAAAGGTAACAGGTATACCTATAGAGTCTATAAAAAAAAATGTGTATAAATAAAAAAAATGGGCCTATTCGAAGATCGCATTGGATTTCAAATCTGACTGGACAACCTGCTGACTTTAAATACGTCAGAATTTATTACTAATTACGTTACCATAAGAGGTGTGTTTCGGATTTTTGTTGTTTTGTTTTGGGATCCTTTTGGGTTCTTTTTTGTGTTTAGGTTTATGGAAATTATGTTAGACGTGTTATAATGTATTCATTTGGAGCGTGTATATTAAGACGAGTTTCAAATTCAATCATAACAGTAGCCGTGCAATTCAAGAACCTTAAGAAATTCCACTAACAAATATTTGTAGGTTTGTAGGGATACATCTGATATCCAGTTGAGTGACATGTAACACGATATTGTAGAATTTTTTTTAAAGATGCGCTTACACTTGTAGTTTTTGAATGTAAATGTTTGTTTGTTAATTTTTGTTGTTGTTGTTGTTGTTTGTCTCATCGTAGGAGGTCAATATCGGCACCTTACCAGATACAAATATAACAATTTATAGTTACATCCGGTGATAACATTGATTTTTATAGCACGATCTATTTTTTTGATAAGAACATTTACGATGTCACATGTAAATGAGGTATAGATATGGACGCAACTGCATTGCATTCAGGTCTTTTGTTATCAACGACCAATTTAATTTATATCTTTTAGGATTTTTTTTTTTTTATTTAATTTAATTCTTAATTCTTCGTGTGGCCACCCATCTCTGATTGTGTTGTCTGTGTGTGAATATAAATGTGTATTTAACTACCTATATAGAGTGTTTGTTTTTTTTTTTTTTTGTGATGGACCATAAAGAAAAAAGAAAAGGGTTAATAAAATTTCGATAAATGGATTGTATAATCCTCGATAAAAACAAAAAACAAACTAAAAGATATGCCCACCCACAATTTAGAAAACAAAATCAAATCAATTTAAGCTTTTGTTCTTATATAAGTAGTATCACTTTGTGCTGTGCATAACTAAATTTTCAACAAATTTTCTAATCTGTAAGAAAGAACTTATAGTCGATAGCATAAAGTTTTGAATTTAAATGAAATTGATTAATTTTAAAAAGGTCTATAAGCACTATCGATAACTGATTTTTGAAAAGTAGTTTTTGGATGATTTTGGTACCTACAACAATTTGGTAGTCTAACCTGAAAATCTTTCTATAAGTTTTGAAAATTTGTGGTTTTATTGTTATCGATATTGCTCTTTCCGGAATATCAATTTTAGCTTTAACTCGCGCCGTCATATTGGAGAAATGGCGCCCAAAAGCAGTTTTTTGTTTACAACATCTTCTTTTTTACTTATCTTACGATAAAAACATTTAATAATATTGTAAGACGCAATTAAACTAGAGAAAATTCTCTACAAATTATGTTGTATCCTTTTCTATAGTTTAATCAATAATTTCGTGTTTTTTTGCACAATATGCCGCACTTTTACCACGGTTGTCCCTGCACCCAGAGAAAAAAAACAACGCAACATAACAAAGAAAACTATCTTAATTTAACTATTGCTTGCAATGGTTTAGCTTCGAAGGTGAAAATTTTGAAATCAAAGATGAAAGAAGTGAATTTAAAACGATTTGCCTTAAAAAAACCAACGTTGAATCAAGTGCATTCCACAGGATACGTACTTGTCCCTTGAGTTACCGATCCAGTGTATTATGATTTTCGTTTCATTCGGATTTACTGATACCAAATTCTACGAACTTCGAATTTCGTAGCATCAATTTCCACTTGGAATGAATTTTGTGATTGCAATATCGGGATTCGTAGAACATTTACGATTACGATTAAATCTATGATTGGGCTGATTATCCTGCAACTGTCCACACTTTCTTCCGCGAATTTCCATGCTTTTCTATGCCACTTTCTGTGTTTTTTTTTTTTTGTATTTTACGCATTTTTCCGCGCTTATCATTTTCGTATGCTATTTTCCGGATATTTTTAGGCTACTTTTGACGATTTTTAACGTCTTTCCATAATTTTCTCCGCGATATTCAGCTCTTTTTCCGCGGTACTATTGAATGTTTTATGAATTCTAATGCTATTTTTTTTTTGTATTAAGTAAGTGGTATTCTATAGGATTATTCTGTAGGTATTAAACATTTTTTTCCGAGTCACTATTTTAACCATCATCCAAGAAACTGTATTCGTTATTTAATTATTTTATCAGTTATCAATGCGAAGAATACAGCAAATTCAAAATTTGCACATAACTTGACAACAGTTCTACTCGTATTGTAATTTTTTTAACGCAGAAACCTTTGGGTTTCAAGTCTATTCGAGCAAAACCGCAAGGATTGAATAATCGAATCAAAAATATATACTTGTTGTCCGATAAACCTTCGATAGTCCTTGAAACGATCGGCGTAAAGCCCACTTAATGACTGCTCTGAGACCCGAAGTAAAAAGGGGCTATCTCTTACACTTGTGCCTTGGGTCAATTTAAAAAGTATAATTTAACAAAAAATTCAATTCAAATTATTAAAAAACACATACATATTTTATTTTTTTAATTTTTGATTGAAAAACAAATTTAATTTTTTTTTAAAAAAAAGTCCAAGAGTTATTAAAATTTTCTACCAATTATATTTTGGCACCAATAGTATAGAAAATTGCTGCAAAAAAAATTTGATGAAGGTATTCAAAAACGTAAAGTATCTAAGTGAAAAAATACACTGAACGAAAAAATGCACATATTTTGAGTAACCGAGTTTGAGAGCATTCATAAAGTGGGCTTTACTCCATATTAAGATTATCCAATTTTTACCTGATACCCTGTACATAATAGTACCTGTTTATACAAAATTCCTATACAAAAAACTAATTTATATTTTATCAATTTTTCCTGCTTTTCCATAATGATTTTCCATCAACGACTGATTTAAAACAACAAAAAAAAATTATCCAAATCGGTCCATCTCAGTTTTTGGGTTTTTGCGAGACTAACGCATAGCAATTGGTTTTTTTATAATATGTATGCATGTAATAATAAATATGAGTCGATAAAAGAAAAAAAAAATTCGTTTTTAAGAAAAAAGCGTTTAGAAAAATCAAAAATAATCACTTTTCTTCAAAACAATCTCTCAAAAACGAAACAAGTGGCAGCTATATTTCTTAGTTATTGTTTCAAAAATATTAAAAAAAATATTATTTCCGTTGAACTTATGCCAACGACTCTTAAAGTTTTTTTTCTTATAACTCAACTTAAAGCCTAAAACAGCTTTCCGAAAATCTTAAATTTTTTTTCAAATATAAAAAAAACACAAAAAATTTGTCATAGTTGAAGTAAAAATGGCCCTTTTTTCAAACAAAGAGTACAATAAATAATATTTTCACAAATTTTGTAGATTTTTATGCCAAAACTGTGAAAATTTTCACTAAAAAATCATTTTTCCTTGATTTTAAAAAAATAAGTAAACTTTGAATACCAAAAATGCCAAACTTCTTTAACTTCTGTCAATTAAAGAAGTTTCCAAAATTCCGGGTCCATTAAGTTTTGGATTTTAAGCACCCGTAAAAAAAAAACTTTTACCTAAGAATCGGATTTTAGTTTTTATTTTATTAGATATGTCGTTTAAACTTTGAATCGTAGCTTCACAAAGTATTATTTGATTTTTTTTTAGTTTCTTCTCCCTCTTGAAAAAGCCAAGGAATTAAAAGGTATAAAAAGGATCTCTGTGCTGAGTAGTATGACCACCACTGTAAATCATAAAGTCTTACAATAACAAATATTCACAATAATTCAGCCCGTCATTCCTTTTGGCCATATTGACTCTCACGTCACATAGCATTGATAAAGCTTTGATTAAAGGTCTTTAACTGTGAACTGCCAATCGCCTTTTTCACTAGGAACTGAAATAAACTTACTCAATAGTTTATTTTTCAAGTCCAATCAAACTGAATTTCAGAATTCATTTAATAGCAAAAAAAGTACGCATACGCCCGAGTGCACCAAAAAAAAAATACAATGCTTGTATATTGGTGACACAATAGCAAAAAAAAATATAAGAAGGTTGTTAATTAAAACATTTACAACAAAAAATGGATAAAAGTTGTTGCGTTCTACCAAAATAATTATTTTCTTACTACAAAACCAATGTTAACAGAAGAAGTAAAATGTAACAGAAGTTTTTGTATTTTTTTTGTCTAATAATTTTGAGCATCAATATTATAAAAATAAGTCTGGAATCATATTCGTACAAAAAAAAAACAATCAATTTTTAAATTAAAGTCTGAACTTAAAAAAATAGACATAACCCCAATATAGCAACAAACTCGCTGAATTGCAGAAACTAAGCACTAAGCAATTTTTGTGCTCAGCAAAATTGTATTAGCAATAAGAGATACGTTAAATCAGATGCAGTCGTGGCCGAGCGGTTAAGGCGTCTGACTAGAAATCAGATTCCCTCTGGGAGCGTAGGTTCGAATCCTACCGACTGCGAGAGAAATTCTTTTTTTTTTTAATTTCTATTGCAAATTAAATAACTGTTAACTTTTTTTCTTTTATTTATAAATTTTTTTTTTTAGAACTCATTTCGCTATGAACAATAAAAAAGAATGGGACATCAATGACGCCATTGTACCTCAAGTGTGTGATGGTGAATTTGATGAATTTTGCGAATGGACCGATGGTCATGTCCGCCTAATTTATTCCCTAACAAATGAAGAAGCAAAAAAACACATTTCCGGTTGGGCAATGCGCAACACAAACAATCACAATGTCAATATATTGAAGAAAAGTTGCTTAGGCGTATATGTTTGCTCCAAAGATTGTGTTTTATCAAATGGCAGCAAAGTAAATCTTCGTCCAGCTATATGTGATAAGGCTCGACGAAAACAGGAGGGAAAATTGTGTCCCAATAAGAATTGCCATGGAGGCAGATTAGAAATCAAACCATGTCGAGGTCATTGTGGATATCCGGTAACGCATTTTTGGCGTCATTCGGGTAATGCGATATTTTTTCAAGCCAAGGGAGTTCATGATCATCCACGACCTGATCCGAAGAATTCAACAGTGTCAAAGAGGGCTTTTGGTAGGATGTCGACAATTGGACGTGGCGTGGGTAGCAAGAGAATGAATAATCATTTCATGGGCAAAGAGACGATACTCAAGGAAAATGTAAGAACATTTAACACACAGTATTAAATAGTATTTATTTTAAATTCGTTTTATTTATAGAAGGGATACAATCATACTCACAATCAGATAATGCAGCCACCAACAATGGATATTTATCAATTCAGTGGTAAGACACTCACAAATTTAATTTATAAATTACTTTTTTTTTAACTAAAAAGAACTTAAAAAGGAACAGGGCTAAACGAAACCTGAAATCTTTGGCACTTCGTACATATCGCATCACTTTTGAGAATAAAAGAACTTGTTACCAACTTCACAATAACGGTCATGACATGAGACTTTAGCTAGTTATTTTAATGTGAGCTTTACATTAGTCAATTTTCGCTAGGCTAGTTTAAGTGGAGAACAAATACATTTTGCAGGTTCGTTGTCATTAAAACCGTTAACGCCTAAAATATCATCTTACCAATTTTGTATAATATAGAAGTTGACAGACAAGGCAAAAATCATAACCAAAATATGTTCAATTTTGATCACATGATTTAGAAATAAATAAAACTCTGGATTTGTCTTAAAAACGGCAATAATTTTAAAACAAAAATTACAAAAAAACAAAAGCATATTAAATATCTCTTCATAAAATACTTCCATTTGAAAAACAGAATACTTGCACTATAACGTTTGTAGAGCTTGTTGAACTGATTACAAAACGCTTTGTATAAATTCTGTATTACTCCTAAAATCTGGAGTTTTTTGGACCTTCAGCCATTGCAAAAGCTTCGTCAAATGTTCACCTATTTTAGATTGTTCTTTTTTTTAAGTAAGTAAGTTTTGGAAAGAAAACATTTAGACTTTTTGAACAATGTAAGAACATGTGGTTTGGTTAAAACCAAAATTTTCAACCGATTTTCATAAAAACTACCTCGTTTAGTTTGGAAATAAATATTATTTTAGAATATATTTTTAAAACAGCATGTTGTTTTGAAAATTACGTCAAAGATGGGTAAATGACGAAAAAAATGGAATTTTTGAAATTGTCCAATTTTCCAATAAGGACTTTTTTTTCTTGTGGCACCATCGTATTGAAACCACATGTCGCCCAGGTCCATATCCTCCACTTCGGGCCAAAAATAGTCTGAGCGATACCCAATTCTTGAGAAAGCCATGTAATTGACTGATTTGGACCGTTTTGATGCTACGAACGCCTGAACGGCAGCAATATTTTCAACCAAACCGTTGTCTCACTGAAACGGCAACATCACACAACGAATATGTAGATTCAAATTGTTTGCACTTAACTTGCTATTGTCTGTCTACTAGGGCGAGTACTACGACCGAAAATTGGCTCTTAAAGTTACGGCCACCGACTTTCCGAATTTCGGTAGAAAATTTTTATAATTTGCAGACGTTGCTCAACCGTGTACTTTGTCATGATGAAAATGTTGAGTTTACTGAATAAATTGACAATGACAGTTTGATGATTTGTGAAAGGGTGCGTTCACAAATTAAATCCAAAGTCGTCAAGTCCCCATTTGAAAACCCTGTACAGTCTAGGTGGTTTAGGCAAACCACTTCTAACTACTTTCCACAACAGTAAAAAAATCTAAAATTGTAATATTCTAATTGTAATATTTTGAATGTCACACAGTATGATCTAAGGAAAAACCAAAAATAGTAATAGTTCAAGTGTTGTTAGAAACTGTCGAACAAAGTCGGATGTTGTAGGGCAGTTTTTTTGCTTTCTTGGAAAGTCCAATTTCTTGGAAAGTCCCAAGATCGGCAGAAGCGTGGATGGATGTAAAAGGGTTATTACCAGACTTCAAATATAAAAGTAAAAGCAATTTCAGTTGCTGTATGTTCATTACAATGTTTGATATTCGAGTTTTATTTTTGTCCATAGCTCTAATGTGGAATAAAATTGTTGATTTTGTTTAATTAGGCTTTTGGTCTTTTTGGTTGATGATGATATTTTTATGATATTTTGTAGGAAATAGCTTCTAAATAATTTCGTTTTATTAAAACAGATTTGAGACTTAATAAATCCTTCCACTCTGCACATAAAAAACAATGTTTTACTCATGTTTTTGTTGTTAAAAACCTCTGCCCTTGTAGTAGCCAACAAAAAATTGATTATTTTATTTATTAACAATTTTTATTTAACATCAATTCCATCTTTTTCTAATTTTTTCAGTATGTGGAAAATGTTCGAGCCATGTACCATGTGCCTGTCCAACAACAACCAGTACCATCTACCCAACGGCATACACCCAACCGATCTCTTCATCCCCGCCATCACATGCCAATGTCTTTCATTATGATATTTCCACTGATCATCATCGACCTAATAGTGTCACATCATCAGGAACATCATTCCCATCAATAAATTCAAATTGTGACTATCAATTTGAATACAATCATCATCACCATCATCATCATCTGCAGCCTTCAGTTCTAAAGCCTTCTCCAACAACACCTCTAATATGTTCCAGCAGCAGTATTATGGAAACTCCATCCACAACAACAACACCATATAGTGATAGTCAATTAGGTTCTTTCCGCCCAATACATAGTATTAATAACAATAACAACAATTGCAATGCAATTAGTATGAATTCCGACAGTACCAATGTCAAGGCACCATCATTCACATCAGGGTTCCAAGAATCCACTTCTGTACTTGATTCCAATCACCAGCAGCAGCAGCAGCAACCAGAGTTTATAAATTATTCTCAAATCAAAACTATCGATAGCAAACAGGAGTTATTGGATAAACATTCTTCGACGTATGTCAACAATAATTCCATAGATGATCTCTATTGCAATCGGACAGCAGTTGTTTCCGAGCTTAAAGGCGAAAAACAACAACAACAACCACGAAACGATACAATTCTCTATGAGTATGAAATAAATCCATTTGTAAATAGTGGAGGCTTCTACGATAACAATTCGAATTATGGAGTTTTGGGTTATTTCGATAACACACCCCTTCCTTCTACAAATAACGTCCATCATCACGATTCAGGATATTCATCGACTGGCAGTCATCAAGGTCAAGGTTATTCTTCCTACGATGGCTATCACCATCATCACCATCATCATCATCAACATCATCAAATTCCGAATGTTGTTAATGCCTCGCCAGCATACTATGGACACAATGTGTAGCAATAGTGTTAGCAACATTAATAAAAGTTAATAATCTCATTTTATGTTATAAGAATAATTTATTAAAACAAAAAAACAAAAATTAGAATAAATGTACAAACTATTTGTAAATTAAAGATAAAAAGAAATTTAAAACCGTTCTTTGAATAATTCACACTCGAAAATATCTACAGGGAACGAGACCATGATAAAAAGACAGAGTTCGGGTAAGTTAAGACAAAGAAGAATTGACATTTCTAACGAATCAAGGAAATGCTTAAGGTAGCTTCCGACCTCACTTGAGTTTTGATTTCTCTTGAGGAAATCTTCAAGTGAAGACTTAAAAATTGTTAAAAATGCAAAAATACGCGATTTTTATGTCAATTTTAAGCTATGAAGGGCTAGTTTTTGACTTAAACTATGATCTACGGTCTCCGTCTCACACTTACAAAATATTCTTTAAATTGAGCCCAATACCATTTCTGTAGATTTAAGGCTTACCCAAACCAAAGTGCGACGGTGCGACACGACAACGCCAAAATTTATTTACACAGCGTCATATGAGAGCACCCACACCAAATGCGATTAAGCGCAAAACGTTTTTCATATAAAAATCGTGTCGCACATGTCGTGACTCACTGTCGCACTTTGGTTTGGGCAAGCCTTTAACAGTTTCCAAGCTACAGTTTTTCAAAATATAGCAATCAAAAATGTATAACACAGAAGTTGTAGAAATTAAAAGTATATTAAGAGGTTCTGAATGTTATCCATAACATTAATCAAACTATTAGAACGTTTTTTCACTAGCCAAGCAAAATTCTGTTGGAAATACCCAACAAAAAAAAATTCCTCAAAATATGAGTCCTCAAAATTAATATGTATCAATTTTTCGAAAACGCGTGAATGTTTTGTTTTTTTAATGTTGGTTTAATTTTGTTTGAAAAACGGTTCCAACTACATAAATTCGAAATTTTTTTTTCCAAAAATTAATCTTTTTTTAAAGAAATCAAATGGCATATTTAGTTATGAGGTCAGGTCAAAACAATTTAATAAGTAATTCCTTAAAATATAAAATAAAATTACATATATAATGAACCTTTAGCATCCACATCAACTTTGACCCTAAGAGCAAGTATGTGAGACCTAGTCGTACATTTTATTTTACGTTTGACTGCTTCTTAAAATTCAGTTTTTCAAGTTTTGAACAAAAAACAATCACTGAATTCGATTATTTGAAATGTTTCTTTTTGTGTATGAATTTGCCCTGAAAATAAAGTTAAAGCTAAAAATTCAAAATTGGTGTGGTTCGGCTCCCAATCTCCAGAAGTCGGCCAGATGCATCTTAATGGTCAGACACAATTTTCGGTGCTATCTTTTATATCTATTTTGACCAGGAAAAGACCCCTTTCTTTTGAATTTTCATAATCATACCGATAATCAAAACCATAATAAACAATTAAATTCATAAGATAAGCTTTCATTGAACAATTGATTAAAGAGACAGCAGGCACATGTTTAGAAATTCAGTATATTTAAAAAAAAAAAGCAAAAGTTTTGTTTTGAATGATAAAACATTAAAGAAAAATACAAATAAGTCCAAAATTCATTTTCACCTAGACTCAACTAAAGCAATTTTGTTTTTCTAATTTAATAAAAAAAATTTAAGTGTTTTTTTAGATTTTTATTAAGGTTTTAATTTTGTCGTGTTTCATGTCCAAAATTTACGCAAAACAGAAGAAAATCTTTTGTTCTTAAAGGCGTATTTTTATTTAACTATTAAAAAAATAGGTGGCCGACTACTGAACTTAAGGCAAAACACTCGAAAATCTTTTAAAAATAAATAAAAGCTGAGATTAAAATCTGTTTTTCATTCAAAAATAAGCAATATTAAAAAAATAAAAACTATTCTTCTGTAGTCGTCCAAGGGGCCGACTATACAGAAAGTATAAATTCTTCTAATATCGGCCCCCTAAAAAAATTGTAAAATTAATTATATTTTCTCATTTCTATGCACAAACCAATAAAACAAAACAAACAAATTACATCACATAACTTCCAAGATGTGCTCAACCTCATTTTTTAACTAATTACGACACTTTTCGTTGATGGCTACCACTATATTGTTTTCTTTAAAAATTGCAGATACCCAGCTCTGAAAAAACTTTAATCCAAAAGAATATTTTGTAACAAATAAACCAAGGGAGTTGCATTGTCTCATTTTGTTTTTGCACATCATTAGAAAAATGGTTAAGCTTTTGATATAAATTTTGCTCTATTCAATTTATCACGGGGTGGCCGACCTCATATGTGCCATCCTCCTATAAAAAAGGTAAAAAATAGAAAAAAAAAAAGACTTCCGATGAAAAGGCTTTACTCACTTCACTATTAATTAAGTTTTTTTTTATCAATTTGTATAATTTAAGGTGAGAGTTCAGCGTGTTTTTTATAAGAGCTGAGAGAAGATAAATTAACTATCAGACTAGAAAATTAACAGTTCCGTCAACTTCCACCACTTTGATTTGGTCAGTGAACACATTTTTTTTAAATAATTTTTTGCAGTTTTATTCAACTGGTCACAGTGGCGTATGTGTTGCATTTTTGCAGTTTTTTCTTAACCTTACCAATTAGTCAGACCGGGTCAAGATAAGCAAGACTCATTGAGAACTCGACTCAGGTGAGCGTAAATTAAGAATTATGACGGATTAAACCTAGCATACACCCAACCTTGCACCTACCTCAAATTCTGTAGAGCATGTTGGTTGCAGGGGAGCAGCATGCTTCCGCAAAAATATCTCAACTTCACACCGGAGTCGGTTCTCATATCCATTTTGCTATTCAGGCTAAGAATCCTTAGAACCCATTGAGCGAGTGACATTTAAAAAATGACAACATAGGAACAGCAAAGTTGCGTGAGTGGATATAGGGAAAAAGACGTAATGGTAAGTAACCCCACGTGCCTTATTATTACAGTCTCTAACGCTCCAGTTAAATAGTGTGTCAAGATTATTTTAACGTTCGTAAAATATTTTCAACGCACTGTTAAATGAAGCGCTCAGTTTGAAAAATGCATATGACTTCCGTACTCCGTAGGCCGTATAGAAGATATTCGCTGTTAAATTCGGAAGTCACAAAACTTAAACCTTTATATTAATTCAATATGGCAGCTATCGCAGGCTTCTTTGTATTAAAAGTCTAATTTTGGATAATTGTCAGCACTTTTATTGTTTCAGAGGAAAAAGTAAAAATTATTTCTGACAAACTTTTAATTTTGAATAAAATTCCTTCAACCAATGCAATGAAAAAGCAACAACAAAAAGACAACAAGAAAAAAAACACACAAATTTTTTTGTTTAAAAGTAGATTAGTACATAAATTTAGTTAAAAACAATCAGACTTATATGAATGCATGTAATGTGTGAGTGAGTGAGTGTATAATAATATTATTTATGATTTTTGCAACTCTCAGAGTATATTTTTAATTGTAATTTATAATAATTTTAATTATATGATTAATTAAAGTTATAAGAAGCAGTAAGAAAGCATAAGTGTCACCTACTACTCGTACTCGGTATGATATGATTTTTTTGTTTTTTTGTTTTGCTTATGAAATATGTCACTTCTGATGGAATATATCCATGAAAGGGAAATGTGCCTTGGTCGGTTCGAGAAGATCAATCAAATAGCAAACAGTTCCGGCGACACCTTCGTATAAGCTATGCGGTCGATCGGGTATCCGCGCTCGATCTTTGAAATCAGAATTTGTAAGTAATTCCATGAATTTCACTGCCCGATACAAGTACTTGGAGTCTTTGGTCAGACGATAGAGCAGCAAGAAGACATAGCCATTGCCAGCGACTCCATGGCATATGCCAGGACCTTTGCGCAAAAATCCCTTATTCCACACCAAATCGGCAGCGAGTTTGCAAGCATTCATATACTTCTCCTCCTGATAGACGAGGTATGCCCTGGCAAGTAAGTACACCGCTCCGGGAGCTCCATGACACCAATGCACCAATCGCTTGTCCCTGCCGGTTTTTAAATCCTCCAGGGCGACGGGGAAATTGCCTTCAGCATCCTGCAGACTCAAAAAGTAATCAATTGACTTCTTGATGTCCAGCAAATCCGATCGGGGAAGTCGAAACTTCTCACAATTGAACCCTGGGCCTTCGATGAGCATATGCAGTATGGCACAGAGGCCATGTGCCGCTCCCAAATACTCAGTTCCATGATATTGATACATCAAAGGCAACGGTGCATTGTGTTGTTTGGCATACTCCCTGCCACTGGTGAGCATTATTTCACAAATCGAGGTGATTTCATCATCGGCAATGGGCTTTGGTGTCAGCACATCATTTAACCAATAGCAGCCGCTTAAGTAGCCAGCCCGTCCAACCAACACTTCGTCACAACCATGTTTGGTAAAGACAAACTCTCGGGCAGGTGCTAGACCGTCCCGGAAGCTCGCCACATCACTATCAAAGTCTTCAGTCTTATTGAGATCCTTAGAAATAACAGCTGACACAGCATAGATGCCAGCATTTCCACATAAAAAGGCATAACGTTCGCTAGGTCGTTTTTTATAACGATTGGCATTTGCCTTGGCACTACGGATATAAGTTTGGGCGTGATCCAAAGCTGGATATAAATCATTGGTCTTTGGGGATCTTGAGAGGCGCCAAAACATGTAAGCAATTCCTAAAAAAACAAATTTTAAAACTTCATGGAACTTTTCTTCTTTTTTGAACGTTTTTCTTACCTGAATTTCCAACATACAAGTCACCCCTATGGTCATCATTTTCATTGCCCGGTTGGGTGGTTTCCAAAATTGCATCAACATAAGTACAAATTAAATTCTTAACGTGCTCCTCATCGTATTCAATTTTCTGACCATCTTCATAGTCGGCAAATGGATTGTCTAAATATCTTTTGTCCATTATACTCAATCTACAATCTGGATGTTTCGCGATTGAATTAAAATAGAAAGAGTACAGCAAAAGGAAGAAAAAAAAACAGAATAAAATCAATAAGGCGTGTCAAGGGCAGCAAAAAAGGTTCATCCAGCTAAAACAAAAAAAAAAATACTTACTTTACAATTCTATCAGGAAATGCAGCAAACTTTAAAATTTCAACTTGTTATTCTTTAATTGATGACGGAAAAGGCTTTGATTTATTTAATTTGATTATTATCAAAGGTAGAATAATTATATTAGGCAATTGAAAGTTATTAGAAAACAAAATCGCAAGCCGGCCGCAACAAAAGTTTACCTTTGCAATGCCAATGTCGATTTTTTTGATTATTTTATTATGCAAAATTGCACTGTGAGGATGTGAAAAATGACATTTGTAGTCTGTCAAATGGTTGGCATTACAAACCTATTTAACAATAGATGGCGCAGTTAAATAAGTGCTGCCAAAAACTTTAATTTTCTTGTAAATTCTCAGGTTCATGCGCTCCATTTTGGACACTTGATATATAAAAAAAAGAATTTCTAGGTCATTTCAATTTTAAATTTTAAAATTATAACGCCATTATATTGATAGAAATATTTTAAATCAGCTGAGTTTGTCAGTACAGACACAGTGCTGCCAAGTTTCATCAAGCCCCAAAGCGTTTTTTTGCGCCCACTTTAGCCCGAGCGTAGACAAAAAACACACCTTAATTTGCAATACTTTACTCCCGGAGAAGTCAACGTGATAAGCAGGGTTTACGTTCGCATTTAAACTTGCCAGGATGAACTATATTATCAGGAAGGAACTACCCTACCATTTCCATTAATACACTTCCTCACCTGCTAGTTTTACAAGAGAAAATATGGGTAAAATAAGTGCGAATCCCTCGCAACACATTCGTCAGATTCTCTAATAGGAAGTGTATATTTTAACAAATATTTGTAGCTAGACCTTAAGCCTTGAATGTTATTTTAAAATGTCAGAAAATGAACAAACACCACAAGAGGTCTGTTTGGGTACTCCCCAAAACAATGAATTTCTACTATTTTTGAGTCCAAGATCACATCGAGCCCGAATATTTGAGCAGCTTCGACCGTAATTGAAAGAAATTCATCCCCACTCTAGAAAAATTGATGAATGTCATATTTAAGTCCAAAAATATCCCAAAACGGATCTAAGAAAACACTTTTTATATTAATTTTTATGTTGGAATATCACTTGATTTTTCATGCGAAGTTGATTTAAAATAACCCAACCCCAAAAAACGAAGCAGTCTGTATTCACTTTTAGTGTATTTCACTTTTTTATTTGACATTTCAATTCGCCTTTTTCGCTGTAAAGACAGAGTTGGTGCACAAGTTGAATCGAACGAAACCGAACCGAACCGAACCTAGAAAAGTCAAGTCAAGTCTCTAGGCAGCAGCACCAAGCAGGCACCAAGAGGAGGATTTGCAACAAGTTAATTTTTTTTATCTTTTCGGTTTTCATTTTGTCCAGGAATTGATTTAAAAAAATAAATTAATTCCAATAAATCCATAAAACTATAAAAATACCGTTTGGTTTAATAAAGAAATCGAAATCAATTATTTTTTTTGAGAGTTCGAAAGTCTAAAAGTAGAATATAAATAAAATGTCGGCTTCCAGAATTCTTGGTGCACTAAATAAAGTGACAAAAACTCCAATTCTATCGAATAAACTAATTCAGAGTAAGTTTAAATGAAAACTACAAAATTATGTCCTACAATTTAAAGACAGTGGGTCATTCATTTTATGCTTTACGTGGAATCTTATTTCGATGGCTATCATGAGGTGGACTTTGCCCTTCTAATATCATAACAGATTCTATGAAAAGCAATTTTATTGAGTAATCTTTCTAAAATGGGGAAAGTTTTTTTTTATTTTTTTTATTGGAATTTTTAATATTCTTCGAATTCCATTTTAATATGCATTTCCAATAAAATTGAAATGAAATATCGGTAAAATGACTTCTTTACAAAAACCATATATCCATGTCCTACCTTTTCTTTTGTTGTATAGTTCCCGCTATGAGTAGAATGATGTCAGCAGCCGCCGCAAACAAGCACATTTCGACCAAAGTTGTCGATAGTGTCCTCGTCGTCACAATCGACTCACCCAATGCCAAGGTCAATTCTTTGGGCGAAGAGATTAGTGCCGAATTCGAAGGTGTCCTCAAAGAGTTGGAAACCAATTCCAGTGTTAGCTCAGCTGTTCTGATCTCAGGCAAACCGGGATGCTTTATTGCCGGTGCCGACATTGGTATGTTGGAAAAAGTCCAAACTGCCGAAGAAGCCACAAAAATTTCACACGGTGCCCAAGTAATGTTCGATAATATGGAACGCAGCCGCAAACCAATCATTGCTGCCATCAATGGTGTTTGTTTGGGAGGTGGCTTGGAATTGGCTTTAGCTTGTCATTATCGCATTGCCACCAAAGACAAAAAGACTTCATTGGCTCTGCCTGAAGTTATGTTGGGTTTGTTGCCCGGTGGAGGTGGAACTCAGCGTCTACCTAGACTCACATCAGTGCCCACTGCATTGGATATGGAATTGACTGGAAGAGCTGTTAAGGCTGATCGTGCCAAGAAGCTGGGAATTGTTGATCTTTTGGTAAATCCACTTGGTCCAGGTTTGAAGCCTGCAGAGGCCAGTACAATTGAATATTTGGAAAAGGTTGCCATTCAAATTGCTAAAGATATTGCCAGTGGCAAAATAAAGGTAAGCAATTTTGAGGGATGAGTAGAAAAATAATAATAATTCTGGATTTTTTTTAAGGTGGATAGAGAGAAGAAAGGACTGAGTGACAAATTGATGAACTTTGCGTTCAGCATTGACTTTGTTAAGAATAAGATTTTCGAAAAGGCACGCGGCCAGGTTATGAAGATGTCCGGTGGACTTTATCCAGCTCCTCTTAAGGTGAGTTTTGTTTAAATAGCAAATGTTTAGCTTACACATAATGTACCTTAAACTAGAGGTCTTTCCATCTTGAGACTTGGAAGAGGTAGGAAAATAGGGCAGAGTTTAGAATTGCTTATTTTACGGTCGAATTCCTTGATTTGTTTGGGTTGAGTTGCATTTTTGTAAAAGGTTAAAGTAAAAGGATAAAATACTAGAAAGTATGTGACGAAGGTCAGTTTCGGGGGAATAATTTTGGATCGCAAGAGGACAATCCAGACAGACATGTCTGCCAATGTCAGCACTAGAACATATTTGAGAGGTTAAAAGCTTAAATTGATATTCAGGAGGTAGACAGGTAGTATGAATTATCAACGTGAGTCGCCACGCTTTTCTCCGTCACTTTTTTTAATGTATTCAATTTTTTTTCGTGGTACTAAAAGCTTTATTATGACTTCCCGTGCTAACTTCCTGTGCTACGCCCCGAGTTTTTTTCCACAACATTCCGGACTGTTTACGGCAGAAGTGCACAATATTTGGCATATTTATCCGCTACTTTTCATTCTTTGTACAGCGACTTTCCACTGATACTTTCTTAGCATGTTCCCGATGTAGTCTTTACGCTTTTCTCATGACTTTCCGCTTTTTCTCCCGTTGCTCCGTGATCTTTAATCAGTATTCTACACCTCTTTCAAAAATATTCCGCGACTTTACATGCTTTGCTTTGAAATTCCTTCACTTATTTCACTGCATTTTTTTTTTGTGGTACTAAGCGCTTTTGTCATGCTAACTTTTTTTGCTGAGGTTTTTTTCACCGTATTCCACGCTTTTTACGGCGGTAGTACGCGGTAGTTTTCATTTTTATCTGCCACCATTCTCGATTTATACCGCAACTGTCCACGCTTTCCATACATCTTTCTTCGCTTTTCCGCTGTATTTTACGCTTTTTCCCGGTGTACTAAGCGATTTTCTCATGATTTCTCTTTTTTTCCACGTTGTTCCGCGTTCTTTCACTAATATTCTGCGCTTCTTCCCATATTATTATGCGATTTTTACTGCAGTAGTCTTGGTTTTCCTCTTGATTCAGTGAATTTTCACGCTTTTTTCTGTAACTTTCACTGTCTTTTTCGCAGTATTTTACACCTTTTTCCGCGGTAATAAGCGATTAAACATTTTTTTTGTCCTACTTTTTCGACGCACATATTTTCCGTAACTATGTCCACGCTTTCTTCACTTGTTTTCGCTCTAATTTATGCTTCTTGCTTTGGTCCCAAATACTTTTTTTTATGACTTGCTATGCTATTTTCCGTGGTTTTTCACAATGGTTCACTAATATTTTTCTATTTTTTTTTAACGGTTTTACGAGCATTTTAACTCGAATTTTTGTACTCTTTTTTTTCGAGACTTATCACATTTTTTCCGCATTATTTACTGCTTTTTCCTTTTTTTCGCGATATTTCACCTGAATTCTGCGCTTTTCACGATATTCTTCTGTGCATATTTTTCGTGACGTTTTACGCTTTATTCCGCGACTTTCAAAACATTTGTTTCCTATTTTCCGCGGAATTTTACGCTTTTTAGCTCGATGCGTATGCTTTTTTCCGCTATGTTCCGCAATCGTTCACCTGTTTTTTAACGATTTTTATATTTTTGAGAGCATTTAAACGCGGCTTTTTCAGTTTTTTCACTTCTTATCACGATTTTTTCCGTGCTATAATATGCGATTCTCCGGTGGTACTAAACCCTTTTTATGAATTCCCATGCTATTTTCCTTGGTATTTCATGATCCCTCACCACCGATTCTTCGTCTAATTTGACTGTAATGTGTGTCCTTTTGAAAGCACGTGGCTATTTTTTGAACATCAAAGGATATACGTTTATTAAAATTGAGGCCAGTGTCGAAAACGTTATATTTCGAATAGATGATATTCTATAGTTAAAATAAAAAGAAGAATTGAGCGAAAAGTAAACACTTGAATACTTGACGGAGACGTCTGAATAAACTACAAACTTTACTAAAAAGTTTCTCCTATGTTTTTTTTTAGATTCTTGATGTCATTAAAAAAGGAGTAGAGTCAGGACCTGTAGCAGGCTATGAAGCCGAAAGGAAGGGATTCGGAGAGTTGGCGATGACACCCGAATCCAAGGGCCTAATTGGACTCTTCCGCGGCCAAACTGAGTGCAAAAAGAATCGATTTGGCGCCCCCGAACGTAAAATCCAAAATGTTGGAGTACTCGGAGCAGGTTTGATGGGTGCTGGTATTGTTCAGGTGTCCGTTGACAAGGGCTACCAAGTTGTTATGAAAGACACAAATGATGCTGGTCTATCGAGAGGTGTTGGCCAAGTTCAAAAAGGTCTCGAAACTGCAGTTAAGCGTAAACGCATCTCAGCATTGGGCAGAGACCAGATTCTGGCCAATTTAACACCAACTCTCTCATATGATAGTTTCAAAAATGCCGACATTGTTATTGAAGCTGTCTTCGAAGACATCAACATCAAGCACAAAGTTATCAAAGAGTTGGAAGCTGTCGTGCCAAAGCATTGTATTATTGCAACCAACACAAGTGCTATTCCAATTACAAAAATAGCTGCAGGTAGTTCGCGACCAGACAAAGTTGTTGGTATGCATTATTTCTCGCCGGTCGACAAGATGCAATTGCTGGAAATCATCACACATCCGGGAACATCAAAGGACACAGCAGCAGCTGCCGTTGCTGTGGGCTTGAAACAAGGAAAAGTTGTCATTACTGTTGGTGATGGTCCTGGATTCTATACCACTCGAATTTTAGCCACTATGCTTTCGGAAGCTATTAGGTAAACAATTGACTAGAAAACTTGATTTACGAATAAGAAAAAATTAAACAATTTAGGCTTCTGCAAGAAGGTGTTGATCCTAAGGACTTGGATAAAATGAGCAAAACCTTTGGATTCCCCGTAGGAGCTGCAACTTTGGCTGATGAAGTTGGTATTGATGTTGGTTCCCATATCGCTGTAGACTTATCAAAGGTACATGGACCAAATTATCTTATTGCCTTTACTCAATTTGTATATTTTGCTTTAGGCATTTGGTGATCGCTTCAGTGGAGGCAATCTCGAAGTTATGCAAGATCTTGTCAAAGCCGGATTTATGGGTCGTAAATCTGGAAAGGGTGTATTTTTGTATGAAGGCAAATCCAAGGGCAGTCGAGAAGTCAACCAAGCCGCTCTCGAGATCGTCAAACAAAAGTATTCTCTTACACCCAAGGGAGCTACGAGTGTGGAAGATATGCAACTGCGTATGGTTTCACGATTTGTCAACGAAGCAGTCCTCTGTTTGGAAGAGAAAATTCTCGATAGCCCATTGGAAGGTGATATCGGTGCTGTGTTTGGTTTGGGATTCCCTCCATTTACCGGTGGTCCATTCCGTTGGGTCGATCAATATTCGGCATCGAAATTAGTCAATAAAATGCAATCATATGCTGATTTGTATGGAGCACCATTTAAACCAGCTCAAACTTTATTAGATATGGCCAAAGATCCATCAAAGAAATTTCATGTAAAGAATACATCTTCAAAATTATAAATTTTACTCTCTCTTCTCCTAGAAAACAATAGAACTGCTGGGTTTAAAAATATTAATGATGCAAACGATATAATTTAAAAAAATAATAGCAGATAGCGATATTAAGTGCACTTAACGGTTAAATTTAAGTCATAATAAAAACATTTATCCCCGAAAATAGTAACTAGCATGCATTTAATGCATTTAGTTGCAAAACGAAATCATTATGTCAAATCCATTTGTTTTTATAAGTAAATAAAGTTCGTTTTTTTTATATTTGATTTTGTATTTATTTTTCAAAGTCCGAAAATATTTTGGTAAAGAACTTAAAAAAGTATTTTTCGAAGCTTTGATTTGGCAGTTCTAGTCATCTCTGGTTAGTTCTGTTTGCTGGCCAACGAACATCATTCATTCAGGAATTAGCATTGAAGCTTTCTTTAAACGATAATTACGGTTTTCGAATTCCGCTTCAAGCAATTGTACATAAAAACTAATGATACAAGAAAACCCGATAAATGATTAACATTTTTCAGGAGAGCAGGCCCTAGCAGGTAGAACCCAACGGCCGGCGGAGCGTGGCCCCAGGCATTATAAGAAGGTCTGTTTTTAGGCGTTATCAATGGAAATAAAGGGATTAATCCAGTGTTAATCCAAATAAAAAAAAAGTTTAATGTTTTTTAAATCAATTAATAAGTCCAGTCACGTAAAGACAAAAGGAAAAGGGTTTTTCTTAGAAGTCATCGTATCTCTTGTCTTTGAAAAGCAAATGATCGTTTTTTTTGTTTATTGATGAATAAAATTTTTACTAAGGCTTTTTTAATGGTTCACTCTCCCTTCAAGAAGTGGTTCAAATATGCCAATAAGTGCTCGGGTGATTGCCGATTTGTATAGGGAAATTCTTTGATCTATATGATTGTAAATTTGGGTTCTAATACCCCTGAAAACAGCTTATTAGACCACAATCATGATGCGGAACACACCAGATGGCAGCCAATGTAATCTCCTGACCTGCATCGTGTAGAAAATTAATAAGACGGCGATTTTAAAGTAACGGAGAGGACAAAATAAAATGCTTTCAATGCCGTTTATCTCACTGAAGAAGTAATCGGCCCTATCAAGGTATCCGTCGGAGCGGAAAATTCTCCGATTTATACGATTTTTTAACACCTCGAAGCAAAAAGTCTTCGATTCGGATGAAATCAGAAAATTTTTCGCTCCGACGGATACCTCGGTAGGACCGAATATTTTTTTTTTGAAACTTGCTGGGTGCTGAGGGCACTTTATAAATTATCGTCCTAGAAGTCTCATCAAAAACTAATAACTGCCAGTAAAGTTATTTGACTCTAAAGACGGTAACGAAGAAGACGGAGTACGCGTCTTCTCCGTTACAGTCTTTCTATCACAAAAAACTTTACTGGCAAACATTACTTTTGTAGGAAACTTCTAGGACTATAACTTTATGAAATGTCCTCAACATCTACAAAGTTTTAAGAAAAAATATTACTTCTTCAATGAGATAAACGTCATTGAAAGCGTTTTTTTGTCCTTTACGTTACTTTGGAATGCCTAATTAGCTTGTAGACCGGAAGATAAGTAAGCTAAAGCTTTCAATTTATTTAGCTGATCCGAACAAATAAAAACTGAATTTTGACCAAATATCTTCAAGCCAATTGGTGTCTATGACTCGAAGGTTTAGTGTGTTAACTGGCGTTATTGCCCGAAACCATACCATTTCATTTGCAGTTTTATTTGTTCGCTACTGTATATCTTTTAGTCTTCGTCTCATATTTATGTATGTTTATATCCAGTTTGTTCAAAAAATAGAAGAAATTTTTGAAAAGCGCCCGGAATTCACGATAGGAAAAAAAGTGTAATGGAAGTTTTTTCGGGTGTAATCTTGTTCAAGTAAAACTCACAATAGAGCTGATTATAATGAGTCGTATAGAGATTCTCCAGGGAAATTTTGTTTTCCTGTAAATATTTGTTTCCCTTGGAATTTTTTCAGCGATCTTGGAATCTTTAGGCTCGTCTGGCAACCCTTCGGGCCGTGTTTTTTTTTTAACTTAACTAGTACCAAAGCAGCTGTATACAAAATTTCAACCTTGCAAAAGAAGGTTAGTTTTGACAATTTTTTTGCATTTTGAAAAATAGAGTGGCAAAACCGAGCCCACGGCAACCCTGAGAGACTTAGGTTCTTGTGCATTACTAGTACATTCAGCCTTGCGACTAGGTGGTTAGTCAACGTGGCTTCTAGCTCTTAGACTCTGTATAGAACTATTTTGGCTGCGCTTTTTCGGTTTCTGTAAGATGACATGTAATTCTGAAACCCTGAACTGTCTGAATATTAAAACCATGTCATAACATTTATCAATATAAATTTGTACTTCTACACACGATTTTGTTGGTTTTAGATTTTTTAATTTCTTATAAACTAATTTTTAAATTTGTTCAAACTTAAACGGCTTCGGTGGGTGTAGGATCCCGTTTTAAAAATTTTGGATGACCAATTATAGCATTTTAAATTTTGTTGAACGGTCAACAATGAAGTTTATTATTTGGTTAGCAATGGAAAACTTTGTATCAATTTTTTAAATTTAAAAAGCTTAAGCGGTCACTGTGGCGTATGTGTAACTTTTTCTTTCTATTGAAAATGTTAAACCGGTAAAAAAAAATTTTCTGTCGCTGATCAAATTAATAAAAAAACAGTTGACCTTTGTTGATAATTCTCTGAAAATAAAATAAGTGTGTTGTTTTGTCAAAGATATCCACCAGTGCAGGATCTCACCGAATTGCCCAAAAAGGTAAATCCATCTGCCTATAGATTTTTGCCATTTTTCGAATTAATTTCACATCTAATGGTACAATAATTGCTCAGGGTGGTAAATTATTAAAATGTGACCCTCAAATGACTTAATTGTAATGGGCTTTAAAAATGTTTTTGAACTTTGGATACAGATATTTCCGCTATCAAGGAGCGGAAAAAAATTAATTTCTCCTTGAAATTTTGTAAATTTTGCTAAGCGAAAATAGTCCTTTTTCTTTTTTTACGCCCACCTGTAACCATCCATGAAGAGAAACTGAAAAGTTAGTTTAAATTTTCACTTAATATAAACCCTTTATTTTCTTATTTGAAAGAAATACATTTCCACCTCAAATAAGAATTAATTTTAAAACATCTTTTTATCATAGTGTGAATCATTTTTTTTATTTTTTTTTTTTCAAAATTGATTCAAAATTTTGTGCAACACGTTTATTTTTTAACATCTAAAAAGCGATTTTATTTTTTTTAAATTTATTTACAAAACATACTTCACTTACTTAGGTATATTACTTAAAAAAACAAGAAAACTACTTTCCCCAATAACCGCTACCCTGTTGATTATGACTGCTGCTAGTATTATTATTGTTGTTACTTTGATTTTGAGGCGCAGGATATTTGACTAAAACATCATCTATTAATTCCAATAATCCAATTTTCAACTTTCTCTTTTGCAGAGGTGTCAAATCGGCAATATCCGGAAGTATACTACGAAAAAACTCCATATCTGAATTCTCAACTTGATTATTATAGTAAACATCTGGGGATCTTTCATTAGGTCCACCGGCACCGCTTTGTTGTTCCAGCTTTATACGCTTAGGCTGTGGAAAAGTATGATTAGAATGATGCTGATTATGGAGATGGTGGTGATGACCATTTATATGAGGTGGTGCTGTAGGTGAAAATATTATTTCCGAATTAGCATCGGGTGTTTCGCGCATTTCAATTTGTACATCGGGTATGAAATTGTTCATTGTACTCGTGTGTGCACTATTCGTGTCACTTTGCGGTGTAGAGGTCTCTGGTGGACGATGCAATTGAGCTACACTATTATCGAAAGCATCGATTGTTTCTTCGTCATTGTCGGATAGTGAATGTTTCATTTCCAATTCACTTGATTGGTTGTACTTGTATTCGTTTAATGTATTTTGAATATTGAAAATACTTTGCGAACTATCGACTGACTGACGAATTGATTTTAAAAATGGCAACAGGAAGGCCATGTGCTCGGTTAAATAGTAGGGCTTGTGTTGTGGATCGTTGCCACTTTGTTGTTTTATGTATCGCGATAGGCATGCTCGAAGATTTCGCCAACGTTCCTTGCAATGAATCACTAAATTAAAAAAAAAAAATGATTAAATAATTTGTTTAAGTTAATCTTGTACTCAAAAATATTTAAAAAGTACTCGTATGTATTCTGTGCCAGAGTTCTTTATTTTAAGCTAACGTTGGTTTCGATATTGGAGCTTAACTAAGAACTACGTGAATGATATGATGAGTTGTATTCTATCTGATTTTAGTAGATTTCTGCTTTATATCAATTATTTTTGTCCCTTAAAAAAATCTAAAGAACACACAGTAAGTTTTTGTATTTATATCAGTTTTTTAATTTCACAGGAACAAAGTGACAGCCCATGTATGGGGTTCCAATTAATAAAAGAAGCTCTAATGATTTTTAGACTGAATAAAGTTGCTTCTATTCTTCTGCTTTATGTTCGGACAAGCAGGTTCTTCTACTTACAACTATCTTACAGAAACTTTTACTGGAAGAAATAGAATATATTTGGTATTTAAAAAAAATATCATAATACAGAATATAATCTGTAATATAAATAATTTATTATGTCATTTTTTTAGTTTTTGGATGCCTTGAACTGCTTAGAATTGTAAGAACTGCAGTTTTTTGGTACTGCAGTTAATTGACTACAGAGACTAAATTTCGTAAGTCTTTTAACTTACAAAGTAGGTACTTTGACTGTAAAACTACTGTCAGCAGGCAGTACTTAACTACTGACTGAGCAGTTAATTGACTAAAAAATAATTAACTGCAGCATTTTTTGACAAGTTTTAGTCTTCTAGTGAATAGAAAGTTTTTGTACTGTTGTGTTCAAAAATTTTAGTCAGCTGTTCTGCCACACTTCCATGATACTTTTTTGCAGGAATATAGAGCTCTGAAAGTAACTTTAAGTTAAAAGAATACAAAAAAAATGATAGTACAAAAAACGGCTAACATAAAACACAATTTCTATGGGTTTTTAAGTTGATCCTCACTATTATTCACTTCAATAAAAAAAACAAGTTAATAAGTACTAATTTTGTTGGATTTATTGTGAAAACCCATAGTTTATTTTCTTAAAGCAACATACATTTTTATGAATAAAAAAGGGCAAAATTCTTATTTAACGTGAAATAAAAAACAGAGTGAAATTTAAAAAAAAATTAATTTCTATATAAAAAATTATTAACAATGAATAAAAACTACTTTTGAGCTAAAGTGGAACCTCTTTCTTAGCCACATTTGCTCAAAAGTAGTTTTTAATTTTTTTTATTAATTTTTTACTGAAAAAATCATTTTTTTTTAATTTTGACTTTCATAATAAGCCAAAAAATTAGTAAATATAAAAGTGTGTTTTTTGAATAAAATGATATCAAAATGAGAAAACAACTAAAAAATCCATAAAACACTGTGTTTGATAAAAAAAAACTGCGGAAAACCGCTATTCGCACAAAAAAAAAACAAAATTTTAAGGCAAACTAAAAGACTTATAAAGTCTTGATTGAATAAAAGAAAAATCGTTTGGCAAAGCAAGAAAACGCGAAAATTGCCTCTTAAGTCTTTCGACTTAACCTCAGGAACCTATGATTTATCGTTTGTGGCGGTGACAATGGGACACCCTGTATCTATAAACCTAAAATCGCAGTATTGAAGCAGTTTTTTCAAGATTGTGGCTAAGCCACAAATGGGATTCCTTGGGACTTTTGGGATATAAGTAAAGCCATTGATGCTAACAATTTCCACCATTAAAAAAGCTGCAAGGCATTTTGTCTTGATTAGGCCTCTTTTTTGTCTAATTTTTTCGACCTATTAAAACTTTGTCATTTAATACTTTGTTGTTGTATCTGCATTTTTTTGCAGATACGTAAATAGCCTTTTATAAAAACTTCTATTATTATTTGGCCACTGTGGCGTATGCGCAACATAATATTGTTTCTATTGATAAAGGAGAATGCACGGTTCCGTTCCACTGGTGCAACACACAGTGACTGATATCGTTGAAAAGGTCTTGACTAGTGCATTAATATTTTGTGCAGGCATAAGTACGTATATCGTGGGGAATAGAGCTAGGTATAGGGGCTTCTTTGTCAAAATAAAAATTAATTTTTAATAGTCAAAAACTTAAAAACCATAATAAAATCAAGTGGAACACACTAGGCGGTCGATATGTGTGAATTGTAACCAATGTCCCAACACCCCCTCCTCCTTGCAAAAGTGAGTGGGTATGCATAGGGCTTCTGAGATTTTAAAAGGGTTTAGTTAGGTCCATCTTGCACAAAGGCAAGGCAGGATTCAACATCATCCGCAACATCACCGTTGGCAACCATTCATCATCATCATCTTCAAATAAGAAAGGACATTCCTTAAGTAATTTAATTCCCAGTGCAGATGTGCCCGCTTTTGTATGCTATGCCAAACTCCCCTAACCCCCTTTTTACACGATTTCTATCAGAAGTAGGCTTCCTATCGAAAAAAAAAAAATAGACCAGAGATGTGGATGGTTAAAAAACACTTTTGCTTACCTAATTTTTTTAATATAACCTTAAAAAAATGCGCGGTGCCATAGACCTTATTTTTGGCAAAACTTTTTATGCGTTCAACACTAGTCTGAGTTTATTTGATGTGTAATTAATTAATCAGGCTTAAAAAAACGTTGCAGAAAACATGGTCTCGTTTCTTAAAAAATTAAATCTCTCTTTGCCCAAAACATCACGAAAACAGTGTTTTTGGGATCTTCCAAATTCGATACATAAAAAACTTTACATGAAAGAGCAATTCTGATACTAGATTCAAGTTCAGAGGGTCAAAATCTTTTGCAAAAATTTAATTTGGTTTCTATGGTCACTCTTCACTAGCTGATATTATTTTGTTTTACGGAAAAATATGATTTTAAAAATGCCTTTTTATTTTTGTTTTTCTCATTTTTGACAATGTTTTCCACCATAGTTGTGTTTTTTACTTAATCCTTTAAAAAAACAGGATTTAACCAAAAAGAATCCATCTCAAAATTTTCAAAATTCCAAAACTTTTTCGATTGAAAATTAGGCTATTTAAAAAAAATAGTCAAAAACACAAAAATTTATATTCTACTGAAAAAAAAATTGTGTGAGTAAAATACAACTTTAAAACCAAGTTTCATTAATATCTATCTATTTTTTTTTGTAAAAGATACAAATAAAGAGCAAAAAAAAAACTTTTTTTATAAATTTTAATAAAATACTAATTAATTTTCTTTGGCAATGAAGTTTTCAGAGTTAAAAAAAAAAAATAATAAATACAAAATCACAATATTTAAAAAAAAAGATTCCTTTTTTAAAGATTCTATTTTTAAAGATTCAAAAACAATAAAGTAAATCCAATTCATAAGGTTCATTTCTATCAAATTAAAGAAAAAAAAACACCCTTTATACCAAATACATTTCTGATAAAAAGATCATAATCTTATTTAAAATAGACTTGTCACATTTTTATTTTGCCTACAGCCTACTTATGCTATACCTACATAAAAGCTCAACTTTTACTCAAATAATCATAATAAAAATAATAATAATAATACAACTTGCTTAGCAAATATAGGTGGTAAATAATAAGCATTTTGTTTTTTTCTTCTCGCACGTATAAAAAATACATTAAAAAAAAAATGAAAAAACAACAACAATTTAATATTCAACATTACGCAATCGTGTCATAAACAACAGGCTGCCTGTAAAAGCTTTTTTCTTCCATTCCATTCTATACAATGCGAATCTAGCAAACCAACCCCAAAATCAAAAAAAAAAAATATATTTTGTTTACAAAACATTGTTTTGAAAAAAACAAAAAAAAAAAATCGAGAGGGATATAAAGAGAGAGAGAGAGAGAGAGAGCGAGAAAAAAAAGTGGATGATAAGAAAGCTCTTCATGACGACTTTATACCTCTACTATCAACGTGATATGAAGGTTCATTTTTTTTTCTATTTTTATTTTTTTTTCTACTCATCTTGTTGTTTTGTTCAAATTATTCACAACAACGTGCACTGGAAGAATACACATTTTAGGTCTTCATAAATCGAAGCTTTTGCGATATGATAACACAATAACACATTGATTGGTATTAAATTTTACCCTCTATACACATTCTAGCTTAAATAAACACATTTACAATAAATAAAAAAAAAAAAACTAAAAACAACACAAAAACAAAACACCTCAGCAGAAAAATAGAAATTATAAAAAAAAAAAAAATATACCTACAATGTTGTAGGTACACTCGCGTGTATGTTGACGATATCAAACCACGATTTGTGAAACTTTGTTCTCGTGTTATCATAAGGGGAAGCACCCCCCCTTTTCTGATTTATACCCTCCCCAGTTTATCACAGCAGCAACACTATATAAAACCAATTGGTTGAAGCTTATTGTGTAATCTATAGGTGTATTAAAAGTTGATGAAAACGATTTATCGATTGCAATGTCCCTTTTCCTCCTATACCAAATGCCCCCTCCGCCCCTTAATCACTCTCAAAAACCTCAAATTTTCAACTTCAAAATTCAGAAGTAGGGAAAATCTATATAGATTCATATTAGCGACACCTTTTTTTAATGCATCTTTAAGTTTAAACAAAAAAAAAATAAAAACACTCGTGTTCGAGAGGAGAAACAAGGTAAACATCACAAGTTACAACTCAAAAAAATACATAGTACCTATGATCTGCTCTTCTACATAACCTAACTTAGCACATTCTTCTTAGCCTTCTTGGCTTCTAATGAAAAAAAAATGTGTGCATTTTTCATTTCACTATACAATTGGGCGGGAGACTTGTTATTTTTAAGGGTGGCACCGAAACTCAACACAATAAAATTGCACTGGCACACACTGCAGTACCTAGATATATCTTATTTTCAAAATTCTATACATCTCTATCGAAAAGTAAAAAAAGAGAGCTTTTTTCTTTTTGGTTTTTTTTTGTTGTTGTTGTTGGTAACTTACCATTTTCTCTAGTTTCCTGGGATATGACTGTCCATGCCTTTTCCTGGTAATCCCTGTTCCTGTATTCGGGCACCTTTTTGTCATACAAACAACGGTGTTTCTTTACCATTGTTACAAATCGAATATTGAAATCCTCATCGGCCTGCATGATTCGTGGTGTGGATGCCGACGATGGGGACGTCATAGTTGTGGTGGTTGCTGCTGTTGTTGTTGTTGTTGTCGTCGTTGATGACATTATTTGTCTCTTATTATTGTTCAACAACACTTCCAAGTTTTGTTGTTGTTGTTGTTGTTGTTGTTTTATAGTTTCAACTTTATTCTGCATTTATGGTGAAGGTATTTTCTACAAAACCGTTGTAAGAAACAATTTTTTTTTATTTTCAAAAAAAAAAAAATATACAAAACACCAAAAAGACACACGACAGTGTTGACTGCGTATTTTACTCTGTTTTTTGCGCGTCTAACAAAAATAGAATAAGTATATAATTTTATATGTGTGTTTTCGAAAGCTCAACCAACTCACAAATGACAAACAACTCGTGTTGTTGCGAGCGAGTTGCTGGGGCTGGCTCTGGCTATATTGGCTTTGCTTTGCTATTGCTATGAACTATGATGATGATGATGATTATGATGATGATGATGATTGTGGCCTGGCCTGGCTTGGCCTGGCATATGGCATGGGAAGAGCGAACGGCGGTAGTGGTGCGCTGGAGAGTGTTGTTTCATGAGTTGAGTTGAGAAAATCATATACGCAAACAACAACGATATAGAATACAAAAGACGTGAAAGCTTGTTTGTTGTTTTTGTTGCTTTATATCCGTATTGACGTCGCATTGGTGTTGGCTGCTGCTGCTGCTGCTCTCGCTGACAATAACAAAACAACAACAACAACATTCGAACAGGCAGAGAAACAGAAACAGAGATACAACAAAAAGTATTTATAACATTCCGACAAATAAACTTTTATATCTGATAGATACACAGATACTTCTGATGGCTTTGTATGCTTTGCAACACAAAATGCATTTTTATGTTGATGGACGGAAGAAGTGACTTCAATTCACTTTCATATCCTGATGGTTTTTGCCATTTTTCTTCTTTTGTTTAAATTATGCCTCCTTTTAAGCTAGTATCCGGGAAGATCCATCTTTTGGTCAATCGAAAAATAATCGAGAGATAAGTTTTCTTAAGATTCTTCTCCTCCTCATCTTCTTCCTTCTCTGATCTGCATCTTCATTAGTTTGATAGATAGATTTTCTATTTATTTTTCTCATTTGAGTAACTAAAATGAAACTACTATACAACAACAACAATTATATCGACAGTATAGCAACAACAATAACAATAAATTGGATAGAGATAATGTAACAAAATTTAGAGCGCGCAACGCAATTATTGCCGAACTGAGAGACAAACAAACAAAACCCCTCTAATTTGAATAAACAATAAAGCGTAAAACTGGGTGAGTGACGGACAAGTGTGTTTTTATACTATTCCACCATATATCTATAAGGAGAAAATAACAGCAAAAAGCTCTTACGGTAGATACTTTTTTATAATAGTCGTGTGTGTTGTCTGATGGTTGAAGAAATGATGGAAAAATAAAGCTCAACATGTTAAACAATCTACAATACTCTTGTTTTTTTTTTTTTTTATTATTTTGAATTTTAGGTACACTGATGTCGAATGTTCAATGCTCACTTGTAAGTTGTCTATTTTTCCGTTTCTACAAGTTTTGAGATGTCAATTTAACGCCAGAAGTTGTTATCTTTACTTTGTTTAACTTCGAAATTCAGCTAATTACAAATGTAGGGGTTAATAATGTAATTCATATTTCTTACTCTGGTTTTTGTGATCGTAAATTATATTAATTAAAAAATAAAAGAAGTAGCAGAATTTTAACCCATGAACTACGCAATGGCAACATTTTTGAAAAGTAGAATTTTTAAAACAAAATAGAAAAAAAGCAAAATTTAAGTTTTAAAAGCAGAATTTTAAAAAAACCAGAGTTTTGAAACCAGAATTTTGGCCAATTTAAAAAAAAAATAACATTTCGTGTCCTAAGAAAATTTTAATGGTAGGAAATAGAAAAAAAAATTGAATAATAAAAACCTAATCAGTAGGTATTAATAAATTTAACTTTGATACACAAAATTAACATTTTTCTATTTCGAAAAGGATAAATTTGGCTCATATTTGTCAGAGAATTTATCAAACTATGCCTATGGGTCAACAATTAGGAGCTCCCGAGTCGCATGCAGCTCGAGAAATGTTAAAAACTTTTTAATGGCAGGTACCGCAGTTAATGACAATATTGTTTTTTTTTTGACATCGTAGGAGCCGTTTTTGAGAAAAATAAGCTTTTCCGCAATGATCTTCAAAAACACATCTAGACAGTCTCCAAAAACGCAATACTTGCATATATAAAATTTAAAGTTAATGCACCCATGTATTTAGGCTTTTGATACAAACTGAATTTTGGCAGCCACTACTAATTCTCTGTCATATTAATGCCAGCTTTTATAATTCAATTTGGATTTTTTTTTCTGATATGCAAGACTTGACATTTACAGGGTGATTCATATGAAATAAATCATATAAAAGACCAGAGTGTGTAGATTTAAGATATCGGATACCAGAAGAGGTAGAGGTTATTTCCCAAAAAAATCATTTAAAATTTTTTTTATTAAAAAAAAATCTTAAATAAATGAGGTAGAGGTAATTTCCCAAAAAAATCATTTGAAATAAAACAAAAAGCTAAAATCATAAATCTATTCTTGAGTATCATATAAAAATAAAGTTATTTTAGCAAAGAGTTTTTTTTTTAAACTAATGATTGGCTGAAAACTAATAATTACATTGAATATTAAAAATAAAAAAAGTGCTTACAGTACAAGATATTTTAGGTCACAAAACATTAAACTTGGCTGATTTTTTGTTAATAAGATAGCATCAGACCAAGTTTGCAGCTAATGCAGGTGCATCAACAACCTTGAAGCTTTTGGAGTCTTTAAATTTTCATCTTATATCTTCTAAAATTATCATTGCATAGAAAAAAATGTCGAGCATATCGGGTTAAGAAGACAAAATTTGCTACAATAGGTCTTGAAATGCGGCTCTTCAAAAATTGACAAATTTTCACAAAGAATTTAAATTAATAGTTTTGAGTTGTCATTCGAACTGTATATTTACTTAAATAATCAAAGTCCTGTTAAGGAACATTTCTTTGTAAGGCATACATACGCATATGGCACATTATTTGGATGTATTTTTATTTACAACTCAAAGAGACTAATATCAAGAATACCATGACGCAGTTTAAAAACGCAAATTTTAGAAGTCTGAAAGTTGCGAGGTTTTTGGTGCACCCTTCAGTTGGCACAGATTTTTCAAAGCTGCAAACTTGGTCTAACATCTCTAGCATATATCCTAATAATATCCCAAATTTGGCTTTTTATTTTTTTTTCTTACAACATTTCATCTTCCATCAGAACTCGGTAGATAAATACTTATAGGTGGATAAAGAAATATCTGTTGACAATTTTTTGAACACAATCGACTGAACTGTAAACACATAAACCAAATTAAATATCAAATTCCCAAGGCCATTCTACAATTACATGAGTTAAAAAAAAAATAGAAAAATCTAGTTTTATTGCAATCAATGACTCAAAAGAAGATAGAAAGATCGAATAACTCAAAAATATTTAATTTATCAAAAAAAAAAAAAATCTTATTCTTTTACTTTTGATTTCTTGAATTATTTCAATTTTTTTTATAATATGCACTTCTTGTTTAATTTTCTACTTTTTCCAGACAATTGAGTTTCGAGAATTTAGACACAAAACTACTATTTTTTTCGAGAAAAAAAAAATATATTATTCATACGCCACAGTGACCGTATAAAATACGATGATGCAAAAATATTAGTTTATCCCTTTTTCCCCCTCAAATTCATGTTTAAAACAAAATTATTACAAAAATTTCACGGAATGGTTCACCAACAGTCAATGAATTGTTTTATTTAAAATAATTAATTCTATAGCGGTAGTAGTGTAATATCTACTAGTCTGATATGGACCGTTGCGATGTCGATGATTTCCGATTCCGCTTTCAAGTGCGTCGCATCGTCGGACAAAAAACGAACTGTCTTTTATGAATGCGTCACCAGTGCAGACAGAAGGTGAAGTAAAACTATTTTTTGACTTTCACTTACTATAGATTAGACCATTTATAAAAGGCTAAGCAAAAAAGTTAAGTTTATTAGTTTTTATGTAATTTGTATTTTAAAGTTAAAAAAATTTTATAAAAAGAGTTTAAGTCAATAAGGAGAAAGTTAGATATAGAAAAAACTATAAGAAAGGTTATTAGTATAAAAATAGTAACTTACCAAAAAAAATTGCTCATAATTGTTTTGGAAACCGTAGTACTCGTTTTTAAGAAAAAAATGTCTATTAAAAACAAAAATGTTACTCATACGTCACAGTGACCGTTTAAGTTTGTACCAACAAATTTAATAAAGAATTTCTATTCGTTGGGCAATTTTTTTCTATGTTCTTCATTCAATAATTTTGTAAAACAAAAAAAAAAAAAGACCTTTGTGTCACCATCTGGTGACCAGCCACTGGCAAAGTTAAACAAAAAACATGTTTAACTTTTGGTTATAGACAGCGGCTGCCAGCTGATGACGAGTTAAAAATTATTAAATTTTGGTAGGCTTGGCTATCAAATCGGTGACTAATTTTTTTTTTTTTTTTTTTTTTTTTAATCCTTGTCAACCAAACTTTTAAACTTAAACAAAGAATTGTTCAACTAAAAATACAATACTAATTTTTTAAATATTTTTAATTTAAAATAAAAAAAAAACAGTCTCCACAACATCCCTGTTTCATTCCTTATTTCGAAAAGCTCTTTTTCTAAATACCCAAGAGATATTACCACAAATACAGTGAGAGAGAGAGCATGAAAATATAAATCCATTTTAAAGCTTTCTGCAAGAAACATGCAAACACATGACAGCCTTTATAATATACACTGCAACACAGCAGGTAAAGTTTTTTTTTTTTTTTGTGTTATTTTTTTTACGTGAGTTCCAGAGGACTAAAAATCTAAACAAGTTTCCAATAACCTCGTCCGTGCGCGTGATGAGAGTATGTAGTGGACGAGGATGATGTACATTTGTGCTATAGAATTAACTTAAATATTAAAAAAAAAATTACTATTCATCACAAGTTCAATTTTTTGTATTCTTCTTCATCATTATATTTCTAAACTAGTGTTCTACTTAACTGAAAATAAAAGAAGGATAATAATCTATCCTGATATAAAATGTTTAATTGTTTCAATTTTCTTGTGAAATACTAAATGCATATGTGTATAATAAATGTCCTTGCATTTTTAATGTGATACAAAAAAAAAAAAAAAGTGAGTGAGGAGGATAAGTGAAGTTAATGTAGGTCCTTTTTTTTGACACAAAAAAAAAATCAATATTTTTTTTTTCTAAAATGAAAAACAATATAAAATATAAGAATTAGAAAAAAAAAACAAATTAAGTTATTCTACATGACTATTGATGTTTTCAAATATTTTTTTTTTTTTGTATTCGTCCTTAAGGATATTGCGATGCATTTATTTTCTTCCGAGATAAATTATACAAAAAAAAAAAACATACAATACAATTTATCTACACATGTGCAAATATAAGTTAAAAAAAAAAAAAACAAAGTCAAAAATTTATATTCAACGACCATAAGAGCACAAATATTGTATGCAAGTAAATTTAAGAGAAAGAAAATTCAGGAAAAAAGCTTTTACTAAGTGCTTTTCTTCAAAACAAAAAAAAAAAAAATCAAAAATAAATAAAAATACAAAACTTAAATGTTCAACACCGCAAATGACACACAAATGCACTGACTGTGTCTCAGTTTTGTGAGGACTACTTTTTCGAAACGACCGTTTGTGCGCGCGGTATTTTTTTTTCTAATTTTCCTCGATTTTTTTTGGTGCCTGTCAAAAATTATTCGCGGGTAAATTCTACACACAATTTTTTTATTCTAATTTAAATACAAAACATTTAAAAAAAAGGAGAATTGAACAAAAAGCAGTAATTTATTTTCAAAAATGAATAAAATGTCCATCATGCACGCCACTTGAGAAAGAAACGAAGAATTCGGTCAAATACAAAAAAAAAAAAAAAAAACACGAAAAAAAGGCAACAAAACGACCACTTGAGATTTAAATCTAAATTCTACACTAATTTTTGAGCTGCTGCTTTACCCCTTTTATAAAATAATCAAAAAAGAAAAAAATATTTAAAAATGAATTTGAAAATTTTGCAAAATTCGCTATAGCGAGGAATTTAAGTTTCTATTGTTTTACTCCTACATATAATTTTTTTTTCTGTGTTTATTAAATTATTCACAATCAAAACACAAAACTATCCCCAGACAATATATTCTGTAGCATCTCAAAAAAAAAAAAAAAATTATATTCATGCACAGTCATCTTTATAGTGAGCAAGTATTTAAGATGAAGAATACCCAACACACTTAGTCCCTGTAGAAAGAAAATAAAAAAAAAAATGGATGAACTTTTATAGTTTTTAAATATTTTTTTTTTTTTTTAAATTCCTTCTTCTTCATCATCATTTTTAAGAATTTTCTTTCATTCTAGAAAAATACAAAAAA